>VDFB02057331.1:0-49668 GCA_007258455.2 Sequoia sempervirens
TGGTATTTATATTATTGATTTATATGTGATTAATTTGTATTCTATGTAAAGGAGGATAAATTATATTTAGGTTGTATTGAGTGACTGATATGTATATATGCATAAGGCTTTTATGTTGGTGTTGAATCAAGTGTGAATTAAACTTGCATGGTGTTCTTAGAGAGCTTGCATGCTAGTATTGGTGTAGCATCATGTGAAACAAACTCTTGTATGGTGTGTTTAGAGTGTTTGTGCATTTCTCAGTGTTAGTGGCATTTTATGCTTCACATTAAGTTTATACATGGATTAATTTCATATGGAAATAAACATTGGGCATGTTCATATTATAGTTGAATGTTGTGTATGCTACTGAATTTTGTGAATAATACTCGATGGCACATACATTAGGCTAATTTCAACTAGATTTGTATGGTATGCTAATGTAAATTATAATTTAGCATTGATGCAATTGATTTGTAAACATATTATTTATTATATATGATTTTATGTTATGATTGTACTTCATATGTGTGAATTGAATAATTTGTATGGTGTACTTTATGTGTTTGTGTGTATTAGGATTTAACTGTTGACATCATTGACTTATATGTGATTAATTTGTCTTCTATGTATAGAGGATAATTTATATTAAGGTTGTAATGTGTGCTTGATATGTATATATGCATAAGTCCTTTATGTTGGTGTTGAATCCAAAGAAAATTAAACTTGTATGTAGCTCTTTGGAGTGCATGCATACATTAGTACTATTTTGCATCAATTTTAAACTTGTATGGTGTTGTTGAGTGTCAAAAGTGCATTAGTGTATTGGTGGCATTTAGGAGGATAATTCATATTAAGACCATATGGTGTTCCCCGACATGCATATAGCATAAGACTTTATGTCGATGTTGACCCAGGAGTGAATTAAACTTCTTTATGTTTTCTTAGAATGCTTGTATGCATTAGTATTGGTGTTGCATCAAGTGTGAAACAAACTTGTATGGTATTCTTGAGTGTTTGTCTCCATTTGTATTTGTAGGATTTATGTCATTAAGTTGTACACATGTGATAATTTCATATGGAATATATATTGGTCTTGTTCATATTATGGTTGAATGTTATGTATGTCATTGAATTTTGTGTATAATACTCTCCATTTCATATACATAGGGCTAATTTCAAATAAGTTTGTATGGTGTGCTTGGTGTGCTAATGTGAATTAGGATTTAGCATGTATGCAATTGAATTACATGTAAATTATTTCTTCTACATAATTATATGTTATGATTACATCATATATGTGAATTAAAATTTGTATGTGCACCTTATGTGTTTGTGTACATTACGATTAAATGTTATTTATATCATTGAATTATATGTGATTAATTTACGCCAAAGGGCGTATCCTATTTTGAAATGAATTTAATGCTGCCCGTCCTTAGAGATGTCGACAGAAGATGTGGAAACGTGTAATACGCTTTACACAGTACAGGGACCCCCAACTTGTTGCAAGGATTGAATGCAGATTAATGCAGATTAGATAATCAAATCTACTACAGCTGTAAGCAATCCATCTCACTTAACTTGAATGACTCTGCTGGCGGATAGATCAATCAATCCATCTCACTTAACTTGAATTAACTGCATTTTTCCTGCATGCTTATCTAGGAAATCTAGCCGTATGACTACTTCGGTTTTAGTCTGCTAGGGCTACAAATCCTCAACAATCTAGCAAAGCCCCCCTAGAAATTGTAGCAAGATCACAAGCAAAAACACCTGCTCAAAATTGTTGAATTCATAGGTAAAGGCAATTTGAGTCCCACACGAATTCAAAATGTAAAGTTATCTCTGCATTTGTTGAAAATGCTTGCTAGGGCGCAACAGGGGAAGCGTTGAGAAAACAGATACTGGAAATTGTCTTCACAATAATAAATCTAAGAGATTTTCTTCTTTACCAAGGATTCGATCATGTGCAGCTCCAAATCCTGGCTGCTGAGACTCTGGCAAGCCTTGATATGGAAGATGAGGGCAGAGAGAGCATCGGAAGCACCGGCGAAGTGGTGGATGTTCTTTTTTCTCTGTTTTTCATTCACAGTGATGAGGGGACAAAAAAGCTGGTTTCGAAGGCCAGTGAAACCCTGACCCTGCTCTCTCTTGAAAATAAACACAACTGTCGATCAATAATGAAACTTACAAGCAGTCAATGTGGCGATTGTGACGGTGTGGTCGCAGTCTTGATCGTTGCGCTAAGTGATTCTTTTCAGGGCGTACACGCGGCAAGAATCCTTCGAAACATTTGTGAGTATGTTGAAACAGATTATGATGAACTAAGGGAGGTTTACATGGTTTTCTAAATACTTTCGTTTAAATTTGCAAACCCTATATTCATATAGTATTGTGCATCAGGGTTTGAAGCTGTGTAGAAATGGCAGAAGTTACAAAAAGGTGAAGTAACTCGGGTTGGACAGCCTGTTCTTTCATTTAGTGACAGTATAAATGCCTTTGGATGACATATGTGCCTTATGTAAGCTACAGTTATTATGTTCCATGGGAAGGCGTTTGGTTCATTCATGTGGTCAATAACTATACAAGCATCCACCAGACTTCTGCACTTGTTATATGTGGTGATGAATTTATTTTGTCAAATTGTGTTTGTGGAAAATTTAAATCTATTTTTCCATTGATGTGTTTGTGGATTTGCTTGGTCTCTAAATGGACTTTCTTGGCAATGTAGTTGTGCAACGATTACAGATCTGTAGAAGTTTCTTTAGGAGCATTGTATTGGAATGTTTCCTTCAAGAAACATTGTTTCAAGTCCTGGTTCTCTAAGGTTATATGTGCCCTTTTTACTATTTATGAGGTAAGATATTTTTTTGAAAGGGTCAAAATTATTTTAGAGAAAGCATAATTTGTCAAGTTCACATAAACAGAGAGGAAATGACAAGTTGGGATTAAATAAGAGTTTCATTGAAACCATGTTGAAGTCAACAAAAAAAAAAAGCAAAAGTAATAGTAAACTAACAGCACAAGAACACTCATTGTTGAGGTGAAGAGAGGTCATTCAAAGAGTCCACATCCCATTCCTCTCAGAAATTTCAAGTGGTCCTCCACCACCTCCATATCAATCTCCCATAGATTTCTCATTTTCCCTCCTTCGAATTCTAGTTGTTTTACTTCATCCAACATCAAGAGATTTTTCCTTCATGTTAAGAATACCATCCTAAAACATGGTAATCCTAGCACTAGATTTTCTAATAGTAGTTCTACTAAGCTAAATAATCTTGTTCAAGTGTTCAAGCCAACTTGTTTACTTTCAATCTTGAGCAATCAAATACAATTTCTATGTAGCCAAAAAAAATGGCTACCTTGCAATATCAGTGTACGATTTTTTCGAGACCGTACTCATTGCAATATCAGACTTTGTGGTATGTCAATGCCACTTCAAAAAAGTGGGATACAGAGTAAGGGAAAAACCAAAGTCAGTAAGGCATATAAATGAAAATTCGATCACTAAGATGAGCATTAAAGTAAAAAATAGCGACATTGCCTGAGAACCTGTTCCTTACAAACATATGTCAGTCAGATAAATAATTTAAAAATTTTCGAGTTAATCAGATCTTCTAGAAAATAGTTCCTCGAGTTGTCTACTTCCAACCTTTTTATGGTTATCTATATAAGTTGAATCCACATACTATTTGAGCCTCAAACTCAAATCTTGACAGAGTTGCAATAAGTCCACAATCTGCTTTCCAAATCTTTCTATAACTACTATAAGATTAGGTACAAGCCAATTCTCAAATGTACCTAGATCTATTAATTTCTCGTTGAGGTTAATGGCAACTTGCATTTTGTACCTTCTCACACAATGAGGTTGATTTCATTGTTAAAGCATATCATGATAGGGATTCAATCTTTTTCTGGCCAATTAAGTCTCTTTTTTTATCATTTTTAGTTTTTGTGTGAAGTTGTTTTTTCTAACTCTCAAACACTAGAGCAGTTTATTAATAATGGTAATATTTTTATTGTCACTTCACAAGCTGTGATCTTATCAAGAATTGAGTTTCAGGAGAAATAAAATTTCATGGGCTTCTTTTTCAACTTCTTGAATCATAAGAAATGTAGTGAATATTGCATTGAAAGAATAGGTGGTTGTTTCCTCAGAGCTTCACTATAAAAAGATAAAGACCAAGAGAAACATTTCTTAAAAAATAGGAAAATGAACATATTCAAATGCCACCTTTGTCATTTGCACATCCATTTTATTGTAGGGCTAAAATCAGTTCTAATGTCACCTCATTCTGACCAATGAACATATTTTGTATGTATGTTCAGCTGATAGGCTTAATTCCAGAGTTGCTTCAGTTTCTAGAATAAAGGATATATACATCTCGCAAAGGCTCTTCCCATATCTTTCCATTGCCTAACCACATGTAGGTGACTTTTGATGATGAGTACTTTTGTGTTGTATATTTCCAGCACCTGATGACTTGATAATTGAATATTTTATTTTGATCTATTTCATACTTCCTAATATGACTTGATAAATGAATATTTGATTTTGATCTATTTCATACTTCCTAATATGACTTCATTCCAACTTATTCAGATTTGAAATATCATGCACTTTTGTAAACTATAAACAGATAGCAGGTTTCCACAAGCAATGATTACCAAAACCTTCCTAGTACTCTCTAACTTATGGATTTTTGAAAGTTAAGTTTTGTCATTTTAATCAAAGCCTAATTATCTTCCTCATTTAGAGGTTTTGTTTTGATCATGTTTGGATCCCTATAAAAGGGTGCATAGCTAATTTGAACCTATCACTTCTCCATTGAGACCTTTGTTGCACAAACATCATTTGCTAAATGGCCTACCAATTTACCTCACGTATTGCAAAATGTTTGCACAAAATAGACCAAATATTTTCCTAATTGACCTCCCACACCTCTTCAGTGTACCCATTGCACACCAAGGTGCAATTGCTAGTTTGTATTCTATTTATAGGTAGGTAATTCATATTAAGGTTGTATTGTGTGCCTCATATGTATATATGCATAAGGCTTTTATGTTGGTGTTGAAACAAGTGTGAATTAAACATGTATGGTGTTCTTAGACTGCTTGTATGCATTATTATTGGTGTTGCATCAAGTGTGAAATGATACAATTTTTTGTATGGATACCCTTGTTTATATGTATTTTTCTAGGGTTACATTACAAGTGTGAATTCAATTTGTATGGTGTTCCTAGCATGCTTGTGTGTATTAGGATAGAGTGGTCTATATGTGATTTATTTGTATAACATGTAAATGAGGATGATTCAAATTAAAATTGTATTGTGTACCCAATGCATGGTTAGTGCACTTATGCACATTATAATTATTTTGTATTTATGTCATTGATTTGTATGTGATTGGTTCAAATGACATGCACAAAGGACTAATTCATATTAGAGTTGTATTGTATGCCTAATATGCATATGTTCATTAGGATTTTAATATTTGATAGGGGTTTAATGAAACATCAAAATTTCGTTGTTTCAAATGGCTTTTATGTTAATATTTTGGAACTTCCATGAATCAAACTTTTTTGGTGTGTCTTGTGTGCTTGTAATAATTATAATTAGTAACATTTATGTCCTTCAATAATTTTCATGTGATTGATTCAAATGGAATGTAAATGGTTCTCATTCATAATATTGTTGAATGTCATGTTATGGGTGAATTTGTATGGCTTACCTAGTGTACTTATGCATTATAAATGAATAATTATTTATGTGATTGATTCATATAACATGTGCATAAGGATAATTCACATTAAGGTTATGTTGTGTGCTTGATGCACGCTTACATTAGTGTGCCTAAGGAACCCAATCATAAAATTTATGTACCCTATTTTTCTAAGGGTGTCACTAACACATGTAAACATCCTTAGTGATATGGATTTTAGGTTAGTGTTGCATCAAGTGTGAATAAAAGTTGTATGATTTGCCTAGTATACTTGTGTGAATTCATATTGGTGATGTTTATGTCATTGATTTGTATCCATGTGATTGATTTAAATGGAATATAAATGGTCCTAGTTCATATCAAAGTTACATGGAATATTGCATATATATAGATATGTGTCCTTACGAGCACTTATTTATATGTATATCTATGTGTTCCCTTTTACACACACATATGTATATTCCTATATGTATCTCATATGTATTAAGCAAGACTAGTTATTTAAACCTTGTGGTAAGAACATGACACAACCTGAATTTAACATACCTTCAAAACACTGCTAACAACCCTAGACATGCTTAGGTTTACAAAACCAAAATACTTGATCGACACTAAGCTTAGATGATAGTGCCAAAGGACTCATAACTTTACCCTTCTCCCAAGTGATACTCCCCCTCTCTCTGGAGGTGTTAAAAAATTTCTCCTGCATTTCAACTCATGAAATAAACGAGTAGTTATCCAAAAACCTTGGCATCATGATCATATCATTGCATTTTCATCAACAATTTTTTAAAAAGTAGAATCATTACATTGCATTTCATCATAATCATGTCATCAAATATCCATCAAAAATTCATTTAAATGCAATAACATAGCATTGCATTTAAATTCATCATAATATTTAACTTTCAAGATTTCATAGTCTCATGTTTCATCATAATAATTACCATAAAGTGAAAAGTAATTTTAGAAATCTTGGGTGGGCTGTAATATTATTGAATATCTTAAGAGGGAGTTGTACATTATAAACTTTAGAGAGTAACTATTTTATATAGATATAGTTAACTCAATTGTTGGAAATCGAGTTGTGCCTAATTTGGGAAATGGAGGAAAAGATTATATTTTAAATTTAAAGGTGAAAATATGTTAACCAACATATTTTTGTTGACTCCACTAGGGAAAGAATAAAGATAATTATAAGTTTTTCTTACACATTCTTGTTTGATTCTTTCATGATTAAGTATAGTTTTACCACATAATGTCTTCCCTATACTTTAGTTTAATTTAAATTAGGTTCAAATAGAATAAGAATACATATTATTAGAGTTAAACACCTTGTATTGGAGGTTTAGAAAGAGTGCAAAAGAGAATCACAGAGCCAACCAAGTTTAGAAAAAGAAGAGGAGTTAGGTGAAGAACTTACAAAATTGAGACCCGAGCAATAGTTAATAATCATTGATAGAATTGTTGTTATTCATAGAGCTCATATTAAAAGATAAGTTCTCAAACCTTACTAGCTACACTGGATTCCAGATGATATACCAAAGGTGAAAGGAGGAGGGGCAATATTAATCTAGTTTTCAAAGCTTTATAAGAGGGTAATTTCTTTATTTATGCACGTATGAATAGGACGATTATATCTACAAGTAGGTCATATTCATACACAAGAGTGGAACACTATTCTCCCAACTATCAAGACCTTATTCTACATGGTACTATAGTTCCCAAAGTTGTTAACTTTACACATAACATGGCTCATCAATTATGAGTTCTATGGGGGCACTGATAGGACCTTTGGCCCTTAGTTTTTAGTTGCATGAATTCCCTAAAGGTTTTAAAAAACCCATTCCTAAATTCAAAGGAGATGGTAAGGTTTCCATTGATGAACATATTAATAATTTATTTGTTGCATGTGGGTGCTTGGTGTATAAAATGAAGACATAGCAGTTATATTATTCATGGAATCATTGACTGATGTTACTATTGAATAGTTATATCACCTCCCTAATTCTTCATTTAATTCATGGGAAGCAATGAGAACCAAATTTGAGAATAGATTCAAAAGAATGAAGATGAACATTTTTGCTTGCATAATTAACTCAACTAAAGAAAGAGGTTCATGAACCTATGAGAGAATTCATGGCTAAGCTCAATAAATTGGTGAACAAGATTGATAATGCAAAAATGCCTACTCCAAAGAATTAACAAATGCTTCTTCATCATTTCACAACCACCAGACATTAGCTTTCATCGGAGAAGAGCATGGGTATCCAATTTGGATTTAGTGTAGACCATGGCAATCAAATTAGAAGATGATCTAATTACTACAGGAAAATGGAAAAGAGAATCACATTCAAGTAAATCTCAAGTGTCTACCTCATCAAACCCTATGGTTCAAAGACTAGCTAATGACATAATTGATTTGAAGAGACAAATGCCCAAAAACTCCCAACCATAGAAAGATGTGCCCAGGAAGGGAAGACTACATGAGCCAAATAATAAAACTCTCCCTCCACCTCCCACTCAACAAAGATTGGCTATAGAAGCACCACTGGGTGGGGATAAGAAGAACATGTGTACTTTCCTCTTAACTATATAGATCACAATGGAGAAAACTTCCCAAAAATGAACAGATTTATGCAAATGACTAACATAAAGGAGGTTATTGAAGAAATTACTAATGAGGAAGATATTTCTAATTATTATGACCTGACTCTACCATTGGTTTTCTTGAATATGAATCAAAATCAAAGAGAGGAAAATATATTTACACTACTTTAGACAATTATTCGTGTGCAACATTAACTCAAAATCAAATAAATCAAATAAAAATGTACATAGAATGCCCCTAAATTCTTACTAACCAAAATCTAATGCTTCATCTAAAAATGGTTCTTCTTCTCAAGGAAATTAGAAAATTTTAGAAAATAGTCACAAAATTATTGATTCATCATTAATTGAAAAATCTTCTAGTTCTTTTGATATAATAGATTCTTCAAAAACTTAAAGATACAAATTTCATAGGTAGAATATTTAAAAATGAATCTTAAGGAATTAGACAAATTTGTGAGGTGTGTGAAATCTGAGAGTTCTAAAACTCGTTTAGCCTCATATCATGACCAGATGATTAACACTGAGGAGCCCTCATCTAGCTTATCCATTGGTAGAAAAAGTATCACATTAAATAATCCTGGCGAAAAACCTAATCCTTTCTACGTGTTGTGCCATAGAAAAATGGTCCCTTGTCATTTTCATGGACTTTTAGGTCTTGTTTCATAATGTTTGGTCCATTTTTCTCTGATTTAATGATATAACATGGATTGAACATGCATATTCAGGTACTAAAATTCAAATAATGACATCTTGTGAAGGTGTTGTGAAGTGTTGTAAAGCATCTCTACACTTTTCTAGACTCTATTCATTACAATTCACCTAAAAACCACATTTTTATCACTCATCATTGTCCTATTTTGAAGTGTTGTAAAGTCTTGTAACAATATTTCACGCTTTTATAGGCATAACTTCACTATTTACACCTTTCTTATGCTTTATTTGATCACTTTATGCCCTTATAAGCTTTAATTAAGTGCATTGTTGAATGTAAACTCAAAAAACAACATTAAATATGACTTAATTCCCGACACCCATTTTCAAGTCCTAGGTGGGACCCATTTGCCATGGGTGGCGAATGAGTCCCCCTTGGCTCCAAATTCAAATTTTATTAAAAATTTCCTTTCGGGTTTTTATTCAAAATCACTTGATATTGGCCTGTGATGAGGTATTAACAGGTTACTAAGGTACAAGATTGTATAAATAAGTGTTTTTATATCCATTTCAACCCCCATCAACACCCATTCATCAAGTTCACTCATTCACCTATTCACTCAAGCATTCAAGCATCTTACAACATCAAATCAAGCACTATTCAAGCACTCTAGAGCATCCATTGACATCACTTCAAATTTTCATTAACAAGGGTTTAGTAAGTTGATTGCATTTGCATGTTATTTGTTTATCATTCTCTTGCATTTCATTATTTTACTAAGGGTTTGATTACCAAAGTGGGGTTTGACCAAGGCAAACCCCTATTTGCTAACCCTCAACCATTTTCCTCCTTTGCATGTGTGTTTGCAAACCTTTGTGTGCAAATTTAACAAGAATTTAGGTGATTGAAGAGTGGTCAACAAGTAAACTAGGTGCTTCAAGTCAAATCAATCATATTGAACAAGCTTGGAGAAGGTTTTCTATTTGTTTCTTGCAGAATTGACTTCAACAACCTGACAAGCAGACATTTCCAGATCTGGTGTTGCAAAGTTGTCTCCTGATTTCTCAAAATTTTGTGAGAGGATTGATTCACCACCAGTGGAAAATGAGTCCTACCTTATGACTGAAAATCTAGGTTTTGTCAGATTCTGAATCCCAACAGTCATAAATTTGTTCCCAATAGTTTTTCACCAGAAGTAGGACTAATTTGCCACCCTAGGTGAAGGAGTCCCACTATTAATTTTTAGTAATTTCAGACAACATTCCAAAGATTCCAGATTCCTCAAATCTTTCCTAGGTGCACTCTGATTCAACCCATTTCTTCTTGTTCTGCATTTATTCATCTTTTAGTTCATTGTTTGCATATTGTAGTGTGTTTTCCAACATAGCATAAATCTTAGTTTTGCATTCATATTCAGTCTTCTATATCACTTAATTGCATTTAGTTCATCATTTAACATCACACATAACATAATTTGAATGAACCCTTAAGCATTTTTTGGCCCTACCTCTCTCATTTTAGGTGAAAAACCCTCTAAGAAGAGTTAGAGAAGTGCAAGGATCCAAAAATCTATGGTTCATGTGGATTTTTTTTTAATGGATACAGGTTAAGTAACTACATTATTGACTCTAGTGCTTTTGATCATGTTATTCCTATGAAAGTGGCTCAGGTTTTGGGATTATCCTTGACTAAAAATTTTGGGAAGTGTTATTCCATGGATTTCAAATATGTACCCTTAGTTGGAAAAATTAATTATGCTCATGTTTCTCTTGCAACTCATATTGGAAAGAGGCTTAAGCTAACAATTTTGGTAGTCGATATCCTTGCTAGTTACGTCATGTTGTTGAGTAGAATTTTTGGAAAAGACTTAGGAGGTGAAATTCAAAAGGAATTCTCTCACGCATGAACTCCTATAGAAAATAAGAAGGTATGCCTAGAGCCAAAGCTAAAAGCTAAATTTATAGTGTTGAAATCAGAGGATCCTAGGTCACAAATTCTATTTAAAGAATCAAAGTTTGGGAACTATACACTCTTTTCATAATCAAGCAGAGATACCAAGCTCATTATTTTGGATATTGCTTCTGAGCTTTGGATCTTAGAATTTTTTCCAATTCAAGATCAAGTGCAAGATTGGTTTTCATTTCTCCTATTGGTGCAAGACATTTTCTTTTTCATACAAACTAGAATTCGATAATACCAATAACACTGCATAATATGAAACTTTATTGTTGGGGCTATCAGTAGAGAAAGAGAAATGGATAAAAATGCTACAATTATTGGGAGATGTTGAACTAATTATCAAGCAAGTGTGTAAAATTTTTACATTTAAGAATGAAAATTTAAAGAATAATCTAATAAAGTGTGGGATTGTAATGAGCATTTTGACATGCATTCTCAATTGAAGCAATACCTAGAGACTTGAACTCTAAGGTTGATTCATTGGTTGTATTTGCTTCTTTATTATTACCTCATATAGGTTTCAATAAAGATTCATATAGGATCAAAATGGTTTATAGACCTAGTATACCAGATAATATCAACCATAGGAAAGATTTTGAAAATGACAAACAGATTCAAGATTTCCTAAAGAGTGTAGAGATGTTCACCCATTCCTACTTTGAAGGTAGCATTGATGAATGCAAGGAGTCCTATTTGGATGATGTGTGGGTCATAGAAGAAAGGATTATCTAGTTAAAGTGCAAC
This sequence comes from Sequoia sempervirens, assembly GCA_007258455.2. Lineage (NCBI taxonomy): Eukaryota > Viridiplantae > Streptophyta > Pinopsida > Cupressales > Cupressaceae > Sequoia > Sequoia sempervirens. The sequence goes on from VDFB02057331.1 coordinate 11,674, forward strand.
AAAATACCAAAGGATATGGTCTCTCTAGAGAATTTATTTGATCAACATCATAGGGCAGAAAGAGGGAGAATTAGTGAATCTTTGAATAGTTCATGAGAATATGAAGTTGTTAATATTAGAGATAGTGATTCTCCAAAATTGGTTTATGGGAGATTTTTCACTGTAACTTAAGAAAAGGGTATATTGATTGCACTCTTGGATAAATATAAATAATTATTTTCATGTTGTTATGATGATCTAAAGAATTTCATGAATAGAAAAATCTAACACTATATCCCACTTAAAGAAGGTACATCTCCTTTTAGACAAAAGCAGAAAACATGTAATCCTAAAGTGGTTGATGCAATATTTAGGGAGGTGGACCAAATGTTGAAATTTAAAATAATGTATCATATTCATCATTCAACATGGGTGGCTAATATAGTCCATGTTCATAAGAAGAATGGTGAAATTAGGATTTGTTTTGATTTCAAGAATTTGAATCATGTGTCTTTGAAAGATAACTATCCACCACCTATGATGGATTATGTTCTTCAGAAAGTTGTAGGATCATAAATGATGTCAATGCTTGATGTATTTTTAGGGTACCAAAAAATTAGTGTTGTAGAGGACCAACACAAAACTACTTTCACCACCTCATGGGGAACATTTTCTTATAATTGTATGCCTTTTGGCTTGATCAATGTAGGTGCCACTTTCCAGAGAGCTATGGATATTTTGTTAGGTGATCTTAGAAATAAGATCATAGTTATCTATTTGGATGATTTGATTTTGTTTTCCAAGAAAAGGAAGAATCATTTCAGAGATTTGGAGAAGGTTCTACAAAGATGTAAGCAGCATGGTACTTCTTTGAATCCAAAAAAGTTAGTTTTTGGTGTTACTAAAGGGAAACTTCTAGGGAAAATTGTTTCAAATGAGGGTATTAGAATTGATCCCAAGAGGGTTAAAGCCACTTTAAAATTGAGTTTTCCATCTAATAGGATAAGGGTTAAACATTTATTTGGGTAGGTTAAATTTTTAAGGAATTGTGTACTAGATTTCTCTTACATTATAAAAGACATATTGGATACAATGAAAGAGAAACAAGGTTTCAAATGGAATGAATATGGGAAGTAGTCTTTCAAGGACATTACAAAGGCCATGCTTGAGCTCCAGTGTTAGTGTATCCATATTTTAATAAAGACTTTATTATCTATTGCTATGCATCTAAGCATACCATGTCAGGCATCCTCTTACAGATCAATAACCAAGGTATTCAAGCACCCATTGATTTTATGAGTGTCCCTCTCAAGAAGAATGAATTAAATTATTGTTACAAATTGAGAAACATAATTTTAATGTTGTAAAGGTATTCAAGAAATTTTGGTTTTATATGTACTACATTCTCATTTTGTGGTTTATGTGCCTGACCCTTCAATTAAAAGTGTTATTACCCAACAAGATATTGGTTTTAACAAGATAGGAAGGTGGATAGCCAAAGCGCAAGAGCATGATTTAGGCATCAAACCCACCAAATTAGTTAGAGTTAAGGGATTATATAAATTAATAGCAGAGAATTAGAAAGAAGCAGAAGAGAATCTCCCTATGACATTATTAATCAATCTTCAAGATGGATGGTTCTCTAACATTGCTTACTACCTAACATATGGAGAATGTCAGGGTCATTTGTCCCCAAAAGAGAAAAGAAATCTCAAGTTGAAAGAAACTAGATATGTGATTTGGGAGGATACTTTATATAAAAATAGTTTGGATGGTACATTCCTAAGGTGTGTGATGCAGGGGCATCTTGCTCTCGCAATTTTGGTTTTATTTTTGGTTGTTGAAATTTTGGTTTTTGTTGTGTTTTCCTTGTTGCTTGTTGGTGTGCATTATTTTTTTAGTTGTTTGTTTAAAGAGTTTATGTCATTGTTGTTGTAACCTCCTATCACCTGAGCAATATAAAACTCATGTTCAAACCTCTTGTCACTTTTATTTCTCCAAACCCGACAGTGTTACTTGTTAGTTTGGAATCGAATTGATAGTTTGGTAGTTTGGTAGGCAGTTGGAAGTGGAGGTCAATGGTTCAAATGGAGAATGCCAAAGGTTGCAATCGGTTGGGCAATTGTGTTGTTCAACAGTTGGAAACCAATCAACTATCATCCATATATGATGAAGGTCAACGATGGGAAAGGGGTTGGGCAGAGAATGAGTGTCCACAAGATTTAAGTGCAGAGGAGATAGTAGGCAAAAAAAAGTGAATGTTTGAAGTTGTATGTTAACTATTGAAAGTTGATAGTTAAAAGGCTACATGTGTATTGATTGTAGAACCTCTACAAATGAATGTTGAACGAATAGTGGATATTTATTTTTGTTTCCTAACAGTAAATTTATGTATGTGTTTTGCATTGGATTTCTTCATGTCACTGAATGTGTTTGATCAATGCAGAATTGAAATTTTGTCTTAACTTCTTTTCAATCAAATTTTGCAGTTGAATTGTGTTTGGGAACCGATAAAGGTAGTGGCTAGTAATTCTTTCCATAATTTGGTATCATATTGTATAGTTGAAAGCAAAAAGAGTGTGGATAGAATTCCTCCAAGAAGGATGGCCAGAGGTGGAGCCCATGGAAGAGGCAGAAGAGGGCATGGTGATGAGTTGTTGCAGCATCTAATAGAGAGGATGGATGCCTTGGAAAGGGAATAGATAAGAGGGACACCTAATGAGAATGAAAATGATAATAAAGAAGAAGAAGAACAGAGAAAAGTCGATGAGGAAGGATAGGGAGAGCAGCAAGATGGATTTGAGGAAAGACTATTGAGAATATTCATGAACATGGGTTCTAAACCAAAGGTAGAGGTGCCAACTTATGCAGGAAGCCTAAATGGAGAAGACCTGATTGATTGGATCAATGACTTGGACAGGTATTTTTATTATGAGAGTGTGCCAAAAGAAAGGAGAGTGAATTTTTCCTGCACTAGATTGAAGGGCCATGTTTCCATGTGGTGGGACTTTGTCCAAACTGAGAGAAGGAAGAATAAGGAGAAGATCAACTCTTGGGATCAAATGGTGGCTAAGTTGAAGGAAAAATTCCTTCCAAGTGATTATCAAACTAATCTCTTTAAGAGATTGCAGAATTTGAAGCAGAAATACATGTCTGTGAAAGACTATACGGAGGAATTCTACAAGTTGGTAATCAGATCAGGGCATAGTGACGAATATGTGGAGAAAATAGCCCGATATGTGAATGGTCTCAAGTATAGTTTACAACATGAAATAAGCCTTCTTTCACCTAGAAGCCTAGAAGAGGCTTATCAACTTGCCCTAAAGGCAGAGGAGAAGTTGCAAAGAAATCAAAGTTGGAAAGAGAAGAGAGGGAGAGGGTTTAGAGGAAGGGGACAACAAGCCAGTAGGGAGCAGCAACATCATCAAGGAGAGGAAGTTGGGAGTTCTAGTACAGTAGCAACTAATGATAGAGGAGGTTTCCAAAATAAAGGGGGAAGATCATATGCTAGAGGTGGTTTTCAAGGTAGAGGTAGAGGGTTTGTAGGAAAGTGCTTTAAGTGCAACCAATATGGACACAAGAGTTGGGATTGTGTTGAGTCATCTCAAGGAGGACATTCAAAATTTGAGAGTAGTCAGATTTTACATGCTGATCAAGAAAGTGTGGGGTCACCATTTCAACAAAAAGATGAACCAAAATCAGGTGAGTCCTTATCGCTCAAGAGGGTGTTGTTGAAGCCACAAAAAGAAATTCAAGAGCTAATTCAAAGGAGAGCATTGTTCAAAACCAAACTGTGTAAGTCACATGGTAAATGTTGTAGACTCATTATAGATAGTGGTAGCACAGATAATATTGTTGCAACTGAGATGGTAGAAAAGTTAAATATGAAAAGGATTAAACACCCCTCTCCATACAAGGCGTCTTTGTTACAAAAAGATCATCAAATATTGGTTAGTTAGTAGGCCTATGTTGATTTTCAGATTGGAAATTATAAAGATAGTGTTTTATGTGATGTAATGCCAATGGATGTGTGTCATGTTCTGCTTGGAAGACTGTGGAAATTTGATAGGAAAGCAGTGCGTGATGGACGGGAGAATACATATACCATTGAAAAGGATGGAGAGAAGAATAACTTGATGCCCATAAGAGAGAAAGAAGAGGACAATAATAGTAGCAGTAGTAGTAAGGTAATGGTGGTAAGTAGTAAGGAATTTCTTCATGATTTGAAAGAAGAGGAAGTAGGGTTTGCTTTGGTTCTTAAACCTAGATGTGTAATGACTTCTACAAAACTTGATGATTTACCTATTGAAGTACAAGATATTTGAATGAGAATATGGATATTGTTGCATCATATTTTCCTAATGAATTGCCTCCTATGAGAAGCATTAGCCATCATATGGATTTTCTTCTAGGAGAGATCCTTCCGAACAAGGTTGCCTATAGGTTAACACCTATGGAAAATGAGGAGATAAGGAAGCAAGTGGAGGACCTCTTGAAGAAGGGTTTGATAAGGGAAATTCTAAGTCCTTGTGTTGTTCCCATAGTACTTGTGCCAAAGGAAGGAGGGGAATGGCGTATGTGCACTAATTCAAGGCCTATTAATAAGATTACTATAAGATATAGGTTTACCATTCCTAGAATTGAAGATCTAATGGATTTTTTAAGTGGCTCCCTATATTTTTCTAAAATAGATTTGAAAGTTTTCTATCACCAAATAAGAATCAAACTAGGGGATGAATAGAATACATCCTTTAAGACTAGTGATTGGTTGTATGAATGGCTATTTATTTCTTTTGGATTGTATAATGCCTCTAGTACTTTTATGAGACGAATGAATGAGGTTTTGAAACCATTTCTTGGTAAATTTGTGATTGTATATTTGGATGAAATTTTGGTGTTTAGCAAGTCCAAAGAGGAGCATATAGAACATTTGAGGTAGGTTTTGAGGAGGCCACATGAAGAGAAGTTGTTGATCAATCTTAAAAAGTGTGTGTTTATGCAGATTGAACTGGTTTATTTGGGATTTGTGGTATCGAAGGAGGGTTCGAAGATGGAAAAAGAAAAGGTACAAGCTATCCTTGATTGGCCTACACCAAGAAGTGTAATGGAGGTAAGGATATTTCATTTTCTTTCTAGTTTTTATAGGAAGTTTATAAGAAATTTCAGTCATGTAGTGGCACCCATATTGGAGACTATTAAGGGGAATAAAAGGCCATTTGTTTGGAGTAAGGAGGCTGAAGAAAATTTCATATTTCTTAAGAAGGTAAGTAAGCAACCCATTCTTGCCTTGCCTAATTTTGAAAAAGTTTTTCAAGTGGAATGTGATGCTAGTGGGTTGGTTATTAGGGCAGTCCTAAGTCAAGAAGGTAGACCAGTAGCATTCTTTAGTGAGAAAATCAATGATGCAAAAAGGAAGTATTCTTCTTATGATTTGGAATTCTATTCTTTGGTTCAAGCTTTAAAAAATGGAGACATTATTTGTTTCCTAAGGAGTTCATTGTGTATACAGATAATCATGCTTTGTAGTTTATCAATAATCAGCACAAGTTGAATCAAAGACATGGCAAGTGGGTTGAGTATCTTCAGAGTTATAATTTTGTTTTGAAACATAAAATTGGCCAAATGAATAAAGTTGATGATGCTCTAAGTAGGAAGAATTTGCTGCTATGTGAACTACAAGCTAACAGTGTGGGGTTTGAAGGTTTAAAGGAATTGTATGCAAAAGATGCAGATTTTAAGGAAGCATATGCAGCTTGTCATGATCCTATTTGTAGGAATAGAGAGCTTGGATGGACTACATGATTCAAAAAGGTTTTCTATTTAAGAGAAAAATTTTGTGTATCCCTAGAGGCTCCATGAGGGATAATTTGTTGAAGGAAAAGCATAGTGGTAGTCTTGTTGGTCACTTTGGGTAGGATAAGACTTATTTGCAATTGAGCACTCATTATTATTGGCATAAGATGCATGCAGATGTGAGAAAGTATGTAGAAAAGTGCAGAATTTGTTGACATGCTTAGGGGAGAAGCCAAAATGCTAGATTGTATCGGCCTTTGTCGTTCCAACCAGGCCTTGGGATTCAGTAAGTATGGATTTTGTGTTGGGTTTTCCTCGTACACAAAGGGGAAATGATTCAATTTTTGTTGTGGTAGATAGATTTTCAAAAATGGTGCATTTCATACCATGTAAGAAAACTAGTGATGCCACTAACATTGCTAAATTGTTCTTTAAAGAAGTTGTGAGGTTGCATGGAATTCCAAGGAGTATAATTTCTGACAAGGATACAAAGTTTGTGGGCCATTTTTGGAGGACCCTATGGAAGAAATTGGGCACAAATATGAATTTTAGTTTTTCTTATCATCCACAAACAGATGGTTTGACCTATGTTGTCAATAGAATTTTGGGTAATTTGTTAAGATTTCTTGTTGGCAGTTCACCTAGTAATTGAAATTTCATGTTGGCACAAGCTGAATTTGCATATAATGATTCTCTAAACAAAAGTACAGGTTTCAGTCCTTTCTATGTGGTGTATGGTATGCACCCAAGGGGTGTATTTTAACTTTGTGATCTTGTTGGGATGGAGAAGAGAAGTGCAGTTGGGAAGGACTTTGCTCAAGTCATTCATGAAATTCAAGAGAAGGTGAAACAGAACATAGAAGACAATGACTAGCAATACAAAAAGTATGTTGATCAAAAGAGTAGACAGATGCAATTTTAGGTTGGAGATATTGTATTGGCTCATCTAAGAAAGGAGATATTTCCCATGGGAACATGCAATAAACTGTAGATGAAGAAAATTGGTCCCTACCAAGTTCTTAGGAAATTTTCTGCCAATGCATTCGAGGTTTTCTTGCCTGCAGATTTGAATATATCTCCCATTTTCAATGTAGTAGATTTATATCCTTATAAGGGAGATGTAGAAGAGGATAGAAGTGAGGTAGAATTCTCATCTCTAGAAAACCAACTTGCAATACTCTCTACTCCACAGCAAATTGAATGCATTCTGGATATGTAATTGTTGATGAAGACCCGTAAGCATGAATACTTTCAGTATCTTGTCAAATGGAGCAATTGTCTCATTGAAGATTCTTCTTGTCTTACTGAGGATGAGATCAATAAATTGGGTCATACAATTACAAACCTCATGAGTAGGAGCTCATGAATTCTTTCCACCTAGGGAGTTTGATTTAGGGGCATCTTGCTCTTGCAATTTTGGTTTTATTTCTAGTTGTTGAAATTTTGGTTTTTGTTGTGTTTTTCTTGTTGATTGTTGGTGTGCACTATTTGTGTAGTTGCTGGTTTAAATATTTTTTGTCACTTCTTTTGTAACCTCATGTCGCCCGAGCCACGAAAAACCCATGTTCGAACCTCCTGTCACTATTATTTCTCCAAACCCGACAATGTTACTTGTCGGTTTGGAATTGAATCGATAGTTTGGTAGTTTGGTGGGCAGTTGGAAGTGGAGGCCGATGGTGCAAACAAAGAATTCCAAAGTTCACAATTGGTTGGACAATTGTGTTGGTCAACATTTGGAAACCAATCGAATATCATCCATATATGATGAAGGTCGATGGTGGGAAAGGGGTTGGGCAGAGAATGAGTGTCCACAAGATCTAAGTGCAAAGGAGATAGCAAGCTGAAAAAGTGAATGTTTGAAGTTGTATGTTGACTGTTGAAAATGGATTGTTAAAAGGATGCATGTGTATTGATTGTAGAACCGCTACAAATGAATGTTTAACAAATAGTGGATATTTATTTTTGTTTACTGACAGTAAATTTATGTATGTGTTTTGTATTGGATTTCTTCTTATCACTGAATGTGTTTGATCAATGTAGATTTGAAATTTCATCTTAACTTCCTATCAATCAAGGTTTGCAGTTGAATTTTGTTTGGGAACCAGTTAAGGTAGTGACCAATAAGGCTTGCCATCAGTGTGTGGACAAGGATCAACATAAAATGTTATTGGAGGTACTCCATAATGAAGTCTGTGGGGGACACTTCTCATCCTCTATGACTACTTTTAAAATATTGAGACAATGTTATTATTGGTTAGGGATGTTTAAAGATGCATGCTATTGGGTGTCTAAATGTGAGAAATACAAATAGTTTACCGGGAGACCTTAAGCACTTCCTTTAAGACATGTGGTGATAGAAGAACCATTTCAATAATGGGGTCTAGATTTCATTAGACCTGTAATTCCACAATATAATTTTGGGCATACATGCATCCTTACCACCACTGACTATTTCACTAAGTGGGTAGAAGCTATACTGGTAAACTGTACAACTTCAGAGGTGGTTTATGATTTCATAAAAGAAAACATTTAGGTTATGTTTGGTATACCACATAAATTAGTGACTAATAATGTGACAAGCTTCTCATCAAGTGAAATATCTCTCATTTGTTATGAACATGGGATTACCTTGTCCCACTCTTCAAATTATTATCCCCAACAGAAGAGGCAAGTTGAATCTAGCAACAAAAATCTTGTTACCATTATGATAAAAAAAATTGATGAGAACCAAAATAATTGGCACAAGAACTTGTATGAAGAATTGTGGGATGACAATATTATACCTAAAAGGGTGATAGGAATGTCTCCATTTGAATTAGTGTATGGAATAGGTAGTACTTTTCCTCTACCTCTAGAATTATTTTTTATTAAATTACAAACTATTGTTCAAGATTAGGAAATCCAAAACACACTAGAGAAAGAAACCATGTGCCTTACTAAGATTGAAGAACATAGAGAAGATATAGTTGATGGGATCACTATGCATCAGGCCAAAGTAAAAAAAAAAATTGACAAGAATGCTCAGCCAAAATTTTTCATGATTGGACATCTAATATTATTATGGGATAAAAGAAGAGAGACCAAAGGAGCACATAAGATATAGAAATATCCTTTCAAGATAACCCAAGAATGTGGATCAAATAATTTCATATTATCTTATCTTGATGGTACATTGTTGCATATTCCTTACAATGAGAATGATTTCAAATTATACCAAATTTGAGTACCAGTATGAGTTTCCTTGTAAATATTAGATTAGAATTTTTTGGCTTGATTTTTTTTTGTTCCTTTCTACTAGTGTTGCTCTGAGATTTCTTAGTTTGTCCATACATTTCGTCCTATGAGTGTTAACTTCATGGAACAATGTATAAGGCACTAATTTGTTAATTTAGGTTATGTCATACCCTTTGTAGTCTCGATCCCTAGTTAGAGCCAATTGTCACCATATTTTTTGTCATCCCCTAAAAACCATATTCACTCTTGCAAAATTTTCCTTATTTAGAGTGTCAATTTGTCCCTTGGTTTTTAGAACCTTGTCAAGTTCCACTCATGTTGTCACAACTATGTTTTACTCTAACACCTTTTAATCAAGCCTAAGTTTTCCTTTTGATCAGTCTATTTAAAGGATTCTAAAACCATGTTGGAACCCAAAGCAATTCTCATAACCTTACCAAACATTGATGGATGAAAAAAAATGAGTCTTTATTCAAGTTGCTATATTCTTGAAACTTAACATAGGTTTCAAAACCTTTGTCGATATCCAACAAGGTTGTCAAAACCCTAATTTTCTCCAACAACATATGGCTTCAATATTTGTTTCTATTTCAAATATTCGTGTAACAAATATTGCATAATAGAGTGGGTATTTTGGAGCCATACACAGGTTTCAAAACCTCTATTGGTCCCCGACGAGATTGTCGAAACCATGAAAATTACCGAAACCTTTCACATTGGGAAAATTGAACTTCCAGAGAATTCTTTGATGAATATTTTTTTTGAATGGAAGATTTCAACCCCTGTTAGTCTCTAATGAGGTTGTCAAAACCAAAAAATTCACCAAAAGGTTTTGGTAGTCATTCTTTTTGAATTTAAAAAAAATTGTTAGAACAAAGTGAGAGATTGGAAATCTCACATGCGCCAACCATTAAGGGAACCATTAATGGCTATCTACCATTCTTGAGCATTAATTGTAGGAATTTATAGGGGAATTGGGCTGTTGAAATAACTCATTTTAATCATTATTTGTAGAAGAATACCATGAGAGGTGAAGGAGGAAAAATTGCAGAGAAGCACAATCGACAATTTCTACAATTTTGGAGCATAATTTAGAGGTAAAGTTTTTTCTACTATTAAGTTGCAATTTACTAAAGAACAATCTAAAAGTATCATAGTGCATTTGCAAGAATTGTATTCTATTTATTCTACTCATACAAGAAAATATAGTCTCTCTATTATAAATTACCTTTGCATTTTGGTTTCTCATTCATCATGAATTTTAAGTACCTTGGTTATGAGATTTTTTTACTTTTATCAGTACTATGCCTAAAATTGGTGATACAAATTTAGGGCATATAAACCTAGACAAGTTTTGGGAGAGAATTAGAAAACCAGGCCAATCTCAAATCACCCAGTGGCTAATTGAGAGGGGATTGTTACAAGTTGCAGTGTTTCCTATAGTAGTTCAATGCACCAATTTGGTTTTGGAATGCATAAACCATTATAACCCACAGACAAGAGATTTTAGAATGAATGATAATTGGTTGGTTGTGAAGATTGAGAGGGACACATTTTTTTCTTATTTGAAGATTTTAAAAAGGGAAGTGTATGCATAATTTGATTTCACTTCTTCCTATCATTATTTTCAAGAAAAGAAGGGACAATACAAGAATTTCATTTCCTGAGAATGGTTTGCTACACCTAAGAAAGGTAAGTCTCAATTGCCTAAGAAGTTGCAAAGAACTCACTTTGTGGATGAAATTTCAAACATAATCGTCCTTCTACATAGATTAAAAGGTAATGATATATCCCATGAATTTGGGGATTGGATCTATTTCTTCATCTAAATAACTATTCAAGGCAATTAATATTTGGATTGGGCTCAGCTGATATGCAATCAGATACATTCAATGAGTATTCCCTTTCCACTCAATTTAGTTCTTTTACATGTCTTCTTATTTTCTTTACTTTATTTCTAGTACAAGACCCTGACCAAGTTTGAGACCTATTGAAGTACATGATCAAGATGTTCAAATTTATGATTATTATGATACACTCTAGTCATAAACGAGTTACAATTTAATTTTAGGTGGGTAAATTATGCATTCACCATGAGGATGGTTGGAGAATCCAAGGTGATATAGGCCTGAGGATCTCCCTTGAAACAGTACAGTTAATTGACACCTATGGTAGTCATTTAATTCAATTTCAAAGATTCTCTTATTTCAGGATTGGGGGTTTTGATTAGATTCCTTACAAGCTACCTAAATATGCTGAGGACAAATTTTTCTTAATTGAAGTATGCAGACAGATCACAGAGGTGAATAAAATATGTCAAGAACAGAAAAAGGTGGGTATTCAATTCCCTATTAGACTCGAGCATTAATCTAATTATATATCATATGTTCTTAACATTGAAAGAGCATTAGTGAAGTGTACAATATAGTTCTATTACAGGAGATTCCCCTTTGATAGTAAGAACTTTGTTAAGGATAATTTGTAGTTAGGTCTTGGTTTCTATCATGTTCTAGATTTAGAAGACTATTTGGAAAATTGTGCTGATGAATATGAAGTTTGTAGCAATTGGATGAGGTTAACTCTAAGGAAGATAGTGATATTCAAATTAGATTGGTATATTCAAGATTTGAAAGATGATGATGAATTTGATTTATTGGATCCTATCTTCATCAATAATATACAAACTCGTCCAATTGTTTCTATAGATTGGAGTATCAAAGAGATTGAGACTATTGAATCCAAAATTATAGTGGTGTTGAGAAGAACTCAAGAGTTGGTGGCACAAAAAAATGTAGAGAAAAAAATTTCTCCTCCTCCAAAATATTAGAATACTCAATTTCAAGGAGAGAGCAGTCAAGCACCCTCACTATCAATTATACATTCCTCATCTTCTCAACAAACAATACCAAGAGGATAGGGGAATTTTGATGAAGAGCCTCAAGTAAGAAAGGGCTATCAGAGAGAACCTATGGAGAAGATACCCCTAATCTAGCACAAAAAGACAAGAAGAAACAAGTAGTTGAAGAAGTAATCAATGTCTCTACCTCCCCTTCATAGGAAAGTGTTCCTTCTTCTCTTGATTCCTCTCCCCCTAGAGAAGCACATACTTCTCCTAGGTTTGGTCCTACTCCACCTTCCTCTCCTAAAATTATAGCTTCAATTACTCCTCCCCTTAGGAGGGTTTTACAATCACTTTCCATAGTTCCAAATCTATCACCACACCTACCTCTACCTCATGGTTAGAAAAAACCTTGTCAAAGAAAAGAAAAATAGTTCACCTAAATATCCCAGAAAGAAATTTGTTTTGGTCAATTAATCCAAAGCACCCCTAATCCTAAGAAATTGAAAGCCACATCTACGTTTTTGGAGGAATCTAACACTGGAAATATGTATGTGGAAGTGACTCATCCCTCTATACAAAATGAAGCAATCCAATCTATTGTTAGTGATTATAATATCACTAGGGTAAATTTGGGACCATCTACTAGGGATGGTGATATACATAATTTCTAGGTGATAATAGCAAGATTGGTAGAGAGAATGGGTAGAGAGAAGAAGAGAAAAGATGAACTGAAGAATCAACTAAAGATTATAACTAATTGCTTAAAATTTGTATTAGACATAGCTCCATAGCTAATCAGTCAAGTTGAAGCTACATTTGATCCAACATCTTCTATGGGAAGAGGGGTGGTAAATAAAATGTAAAATTATACCTTGTCTTATGGGAAAGCTACGGAGGAATGGGCTTCATACATTTTGTCTAAAGGAACTAAGTACAATTTTTATATGAAAATGATATGGAAAGTCATTGATGTTATGAAAGCTGAAATTGAGGGCATTGCTACGACTAAGCACGAGGAGTCGGTTTGCACAAAGACTGATGTTGAATTTAAAGGTATGATGGAATTAGGTGCAGAAAAATTGATCAAGGAGAATATTTTTCCACAAAAAATGGAAATAACAGGTGTTTTATATGGAACATATTGGAATAGGGAAAATTAGAATGAATGTAACACAATAAGGACTAAATTCGAAAAAAAATTCTTAGTATTTTTCTCCATCTCAAGAAAGAGGGTATTATAATGATGAAGATGAGAAAACATTGAAGGAGAGCCTAAAAGGGATGATGGATAGTCTTTTTGATAAACAACAATTCACTATAGAAAGCATGAGGAGGCTCAATGGTATTGACCTGGTGTTGTTTTTGTTTAGCAGACTTGCCACTACTTACTCGGGAAATATTGAAGTAGCTAAAGCAAATAAGTATCTCTGGAAATTAAGTGTTAACAATGTGATCATTCCCCAACATAAATATATGTTTCCCATTGTGAAGGAATTCTATGCATATCAAGCTAGGGGTGCCATTGTAGCCACCCAGTCATTCGATGGAGTTATAGAAGGCATTCCACCTCAGCAATGATTTTCATTTGTTTTAATCATTTCATATAAACTTTATATTATGAAAGTCAAAAAGTATTTTCTTGATTTTGGAATTTATTGTAAAAGAAACAGTTTTACTCGCTTGCTATATATGTAACTGGATGCAACTATAAACTCGCTTAACAACCATATTTTGGAGAATATACACGGAAATGAAAGATTTTGCATCTATGTGTGTATGGTGGATATCATTTAAATGAAGAAGGAAAATAATTAAAATATGTTTGTTTGGTTAATTTCAATGAATTATATCATTTCTATGTGAATGAATAATGTCTTCATTTATATGATTCGTTTCAGTTTTGATGTTTTTTCCAAATCAAATAATTTCACTTTTCTTTCCTATGGAATGTTAAGTTAGCCAATGTGCTAGTGATTTATATATTCTTAAATTCATTCATTGCATTTTTTGCTTAAATGTTTTTAAGTATTGTATTTTTTGGTTAAAAGCATACCCTATTTTAAATTTATATTTCTAAGATTTTATTGAATATATTAAGAGGGAGTTGTACCTCATAAAATTCAAAGAGTAATGGTTTCATATAGAGATAGCTAACTCAATTGTTGTAAATCAAGTTGTACCTAATTTGGGCAATGGAGTAAAAGATTATATTTTGAATTTAAAGGTGCAAATCTATTAACCTACACAAATTACAAGTGTGAACTGATTTTGTATTGTGTGTCTAATGTGCTTGTGTGTATTAAGATAGAATGGTCTATAGGAATTATTGATTTGTATAATATGTAAATGAGACTTATTCAAATTGAAATTGTATTGTGTGCCCAATGTAGCTAGTCTTGTGCATATTGTGATTATTTTGTATTTATTTCATTGATTTGTATGTGATTGATTCATATGACATGCACAAAGGACTAATTCATATTAAAGTTGTATTGTATGCCCAATATGCATATGTACATTAAGATTTTAAGATTTGATAAGGGTTTCAAGAAAACATCAAAACATCCTTGTTTAATATGGCTTTTATTTTAAATATTTTGTCAACCATGAATCAAAATTTTATGGTGTGTCTTGTGTGCTTGTGAGAATTATAATTAGTCATATTATGTCCTTTAGTAATTTGCATTTTATTGATTCAAATGGAACGTAAATTGTTCTCATTCATATTATTATTGAATGGCACATTATGGGACTCATTTCCATTGAATTTTTATGGTGTGGCTAGTGTGGCTAGTGTGCTAATGCAAACTGAGATTCTAAATATGTGCGATTAGACTTGTATACACAACATTATTTATGTGGAACTTATATTAGGTTACATAAAAATGTGAATTGAATATGTATGGTTTACCTAGTGTACTTGTGCATTAGAAATAAATATATATTTATGTGATCAATTCATATAATAGGTACATAGGGATAATTCACATTAAATTTGTGTTGTGTGCTTTATGTGCTTATATTAGTGTTACCAATGCACCCAATCCATAAAATTTGGTACCCCAATTTTGTAAGGGTATCACTAACACATGTAAGCATCCTTACTCATATGTATTTTATGTTAGTCTTACATCAAATGTGAATAAAACTTGTATCATGAGCCTATTTTACTTGTGTGCATTCATATTAATGGTGTTTATGTCATTTAGTTGTATCCATGTGATTGATTTAAATGGAATACAAACATGGGTCTAATTCACATCAAAGTTACATAGAATTCATAATTCCCCTTATTTACTTGGACCTTGTTAGGATTTTATCATGCCATTGAGTTGTATGTGTTTGATTAATATTATATGTACATGGGACTAATTCATATTAGAGTTTTATTTTTGTGCCCAATATGCATGAGCACATTAGGATTTTAGGATTTAGTAGGGGTGCCATTGACACCTATTGTAGTGTCAAAAAAAGTATCCCTTTTTCACACTTAATTTGAGAATAATTAATAATAAAATGAGCCTAATTATGCCTTGATTTAGTGTTGTAATGTGTTTTACACATTCACATTAAGTTCAGTGCTCTTTTAAACTAAATGGACTTAATGGTGCCTTATTTAGGGTGTTGTAAAGTGTAAATTTACACTTTCACACTAATCTAGGGATTTATTAATTAATTGAGGTTAATTTAAGGTTAATTATCCCATTTAATTCAAATCCAAGCCTAATTAATTATAGATTCTGAGGGATAAATCCCCTAAAGTGTGTCCTAGTTAAGTGTGCTAGGACCCATTCGCCACATGGACAATGGCTCCTCACTTAACCCTAGGACCCCCCCTTGGAATATGTTTTTGATGAAATTTTAATTATTTGAAATCCTAGATATGATGTCGGCTTGTGTTATTTGAATTGAATGGGAATTAAGAATAAGATAAGTATAAATATAAGGTTATTTCACTTAGTTTCACCTAATATTTTCAAGAGAGAACCTAGCTATTTTGATTCAAGTATCCTAAGATTTTACAAGAGCATTGATAGAGCATTCAATAGCATTTCTAAGGCATTCAAAGGTGGATTTATTGAATTTAATTGCATCAATCAAGATATCAATCATCATGTCAAAGTCATGCATGTTTTTGAGCTAATGTGATGATGTAGCATTGGTGATCAAGTTCAAGTTTTCAAATCCATTATCTTATGTCAAGTTCATGATCAATATCTACACTCATTGAGGCTATTTCATGTCAAGTATCTGATTTGCAATTCAAGGTTTCAACAAGGTTTGATGAGTTGTTACATATTGTTGTTCATTCATCACTCCTTTACGCATTATTTCATTTCAATGTTTAGTTACCAAAATGGGGTTTGACCAAGGAAAACCCCTATTCCCTAACAAAATAACATTTTTCTTCTCCTTTGATGTGTGATTGCAAGTTTTAGGTTAAAGATCAATTGGACGACAAAAGTTGTCAAAATTGCAAAGGTGTCAAAGTTGTCACCTTTCTTGCAAGATCACGGAAACTAAGCTACTACATATTTTTTGGGGGTTTTCAATAGCCTTTGACTAGGATCTAGGAATGCAAACATTAAAGAACAAAACCCAAAATTTGATTTTTTAGAACACTAGCCAAGACTCATTCACCACTGGGCGAATGAGCCCTCAATGAGGCTCAAAAAAGCACTTTTTGCAATAGGTACATAGCATTTGACCCTCTTGAAACCTGCCTTTTGATTTCTATATTGGTTAAGTTTTATTTTTGGTATTCATTTATGCATTATAACCCTCATAATTGAGTGAAACACAGAAAAATTAGGTGCATCATTTTATTAATCCATTTTGGTGCACCTCCTTTTCTTGGTTTCATTTTGGTGAATTGGACTCTTTTTCATTTTTTATTTTAGGAGTCCTTTTCATCCTAGATTTAGAATGTGCATTAATTGGCATTCATTTGCATTGAATTAGATCTCATTTAGGGTGTTTATTTTGCATACAAATTTGCATCTCATCTAGGAGTTTTAGGATTGCACTTTTTACATTCTTTAAATCTAAAAATAAAAAAAATCACTCATCTTGCATGTAATATACATCACATTGTATTGCATTTAAAAATTGAAAAAAAAAAATTGCATATCAAATAGGTGTTTTAGGTCATAATTTTGTCAAATTTTTCACTTGCATCTCACATTGCATTTACAAAAAATTGAACCTGAAACTTACTGTAGCAAACCTAAATCTGAAAATTATTAGAAAAGACTTGAAAATCTATAACAATCAATTTCAAAACCCTAATCTAGGACCCATTCAACCTCGGGAGAATGAGTCCCTAATTACGTACTAATCTACATTTTTGGAAATTAAAATCTTCATTTCTATGTTTTTGTTTGTTGCTAGAAGATCTCTGTTATAGTTTTTTGTGTTTATGTTTTATTTATGTCATCATATCTAGCTTCATTTGGAATATTTAGTGCATTGTGTGATTTCAAAATTTCATTTACAAGATTTAATTTTTAGAATGTCACATAGTGTAATTAGAAAATTACCTTGTTTAGAATGTAAAAATTGCATTTACACATTTCATTTTAGGTCATTGCATTGCATTTTAAGCCTATTTCCAATTTGGTTTTGCACACTAAGCTTTTGAAACTTGGTGCCCTATTAGCAATACTATTGTTAGACGTAGTTTGAGACTCATGTCATCCTGTGATACACCATTCGTCGTGGATCTTGGGTTTTTTAACTCTTTCTAATAGTGTTGATAATCAACCCCCTATGGATCATAACATGCATACCTCATTTCTCATTACTTCCCTTCCTACAAAGGATGTGCATTATATTGCTAATATCCCACAAGACAACATAAGGAAGCTAGATGAAGAATTAAATATTTTACAAAAATTTATGAGAACCAAACCTGTTGCTAGTAATGTCATTCCTCTCATAGGGAACTTGGAACCTCTTAAAATGGTGTAACAATGATAATAAGTTATCACACCCACTTTCAAGGTTTCTACTCAAGGATACCCCTAGAGATCTCAATGCAATAGAGAAAGAGATCTTGCAATAGGGTTTTCCTAGGGGTTGACTATGATCTAATGAGAGGTTCACCACCAAGTTTAGTCTTGGAAAACATAATGAAATGCTAGATGAAATGAAAAACCCTAATTCAATGCAAACTAACACTAAATGGCCTAGAAAAGCAAATGAAATAACACAGAAAATTGCAAAATAGAATGTGTGCACCTAGGAATCTGGAGAAATTTGAATGGAGGTTTGAATCACTGGAAATTCTACTATTACTATTCACTGGGACTCATTCACCAAGCTAGGCGAATCAATCCAATTTATGGAAAACTGTGTAGGAATAGTTTTTGGAAAAAGGGGTATCTGAATCTACAAAATCCTAAAAGCTGACTAGAACTAGGACTCATTTTCCAAAAGTGGTGAATCAGTCTAGTTGGGATTTTTTGCAACTTCAAAAGTTGATTTCTCTTCTATGTCTGCTCTATCTTTCCTGATTGGTTTCTAAATCCAAATCTCTGATTTGCAACCTATAGGTCTTCTCCAAGGTTCTCCAAGGCTTGATGACAATTTTGACAACTTTGGATAATTTGAAACTTTTCTCCAATCATGCTCCTTAGGAGATATGCAACCTAAACTTGCAAATCACAAACAAAGGAGAGGGAAAAAAATTTTGGGTTAATGGATAGGGGTTTTCCTTGGTCAAACCCTATTTTGAAAATCAATCCTTGAAATGAAATCAAATATGAATGGAGAATGATGAATGAACAATATAAGAAGTTGTAACTCACCAAACCCTAGAAATAAGGTGTTGCAAATATGCTTGAAATGGTTGTGATGGATGTGGTTCTTAACTCTTACTTGAATGATTTTGATCTTGAATGAAGCACTTGCTTGAATCATAAACCCTACATCACAATTGTTAGCACAACAAAAAATATGACATATGAAATCCTTGACATGGTGATTGATGCTTGAAGAATGCTCTAAAATGCTTGATAATATGCCCTTGAATGCTCTTGAATGCTCTTGTGAATGCTTGAATACTAGGTCAACTCTCTTGAATGCTAAGTGAACTCTCTTGAATGCTAGGTGAACTCTCTTGAATGCTAGGTGAAAATATGAGTGAAAGAACCTTGTATTTATACTCAATTATGCAAGAATTCTTGAAATTACAACACTACAAGCCGACATCAAATATAAAATCCTGCCAGAAATTTGAATTAATTTTGATTTTGGGCCACACATAACTCATTCACCCAAGGTGGAAAATGTGTCCCATCAGACATAATGTATGGGACCAAAAACCAAAAGTGCTTAGAAATGTGTGAAAATCGGTTCGGGGCCAAAAGATCTAGTTGGGACCCATTCACCCAAGGTGGCGAATGAGTCCTAGATCCCTAAATTTGGGCCACAAAATCCAAAAACACTTGAATTATGATTGGCTAATGATTGGTGTAGGGATTATCCTCAAAAATATGCAATAAATGGGGCTTATGGATGCAAAATGGGGCCAATTAAATCATAAGAAAGGCCAGTTATTAATGACAAGCCTACAAAAGTGTGAAAGTGTGTTACAACACTTTACAACACTCCAAACAAGGCAATATTAAGGTTGATTTTGATTAAAAATAGGTTTATTAGGTTTAGTTAATTAATAAAACCCTAGAAAAGTGTGAAAGTGAGTTACAACACTTCACAACACTTTAGCAAAGGTACCATTTAAAATCCATTAGTTCACAAGGGACCAAGACCTAATTTGAATGTTTCAACCACATTACAACACTAAATCAAGGCAACATTAAACCTAACTCACAAGGAGGGCCCAAACAAACCAGGAAATTAGAAGGGATAATTTTTCGTGACTCCAGAACTTAAGAACAATGCTTGAACATAAAGAAGGGATAGAATTCATGTGTTCCTTGGTCCATATCATTCAATAGAAATTTTCTCCTCCTCAACCACCTTACTACACATCTCCCATGCATAAGAGAAAAGAACCAACAAATTTTGATCACTTTACAACTCCTAACACATCATTTTCTGAAAAAGGAAAGGGTTTGCGGTTAGAAGAAGAAAGTGATGACAACATAGTAATCAAATCAAAGAAGAAGAAACCATGAATGCATGATCATCAACAGATAAAGTTACAAAAATTGTATGAACCTCTGGAATCTCTTTATAACTCATTATAGCTATCTAAAACTAAGACAATATTCTATACTCTTTTACGTTGGCAATTGATCGAATTACCACCTAAACATGCAAACTTGACCAAAAGAAAACTAATAAGAATGAACCATATTGTGCTTATCATAGATTCTTTGGTCATCATTCCAACAATTATCATCCTTTAAAGAAAGTACTAAAGAATTTTTCACCCTCTAAGAATCAAACTTAACTAAAAAGCATGCATCTTTGCATGCTCCTTGACATGTAATAGTTGTAGATTCATAGCATTCTCACTATTACATGTTATACATTCATTGCAAATCATTCTCTTTATCACAAGCAGCTCATTCTCATCATCTATCTTAGCTCATCCTTGTCCTGCACTTAGTGGGGGCAAGGGGTTAGATAGCCTTGTCCTAGTTTTTACATTTGATGATTATCCCTTTGGCTAGTTGTCTACCTTCTATATACACCGACTGAGTTTGGGATGTAGATGATTTTTTATAGGTTGACCCACATGTGCCTTACTAGTCTTTTACAGTTTTTTTTAATTTCATGTTTTTTTATGTGATTGCATGTGTGTAATGTGATCCCCCGTGTTGTTTTTTTTTATGTATCTCTCTCTCTTTTGTGCATTCCTCTATATGTACCTACATTCTTCTATATGTCGTAAAAAATTTATCTTTTCATTTGTCTTCTGTTTTCCTTTTTGGGAGGATGTATGGTGTCAAGACATTTAGGTCTCTTCCATGTTGACCTAAAAGGCCTTTTCTTTGTTTTTGATCTTTATGTTTCATTCTTCCAATTCTATGAGTATTTGGGGAATGATGACATTTCCAAGCTCTATAATAACATTGTAGCAAAGATATACTGACCCCAAATCCATAGATCCCTTATGTAGTTTTGGGGGCAACCCCTCCCTCCTTTTTCATGATGTAGCTTTATTTCGGAAACATATGACTTGGCATAGGTCTTTCTAAGGAATCTCTCATGTCTTAGGAGTAAACATTGGCTACTTTAAAGTGATTTCTCACAACAATGGTGTTAGCAACCACTTTAAACTGGGGGCATACAACAATGATATCTTTCAACATTTTTGCATGTTTCATGGTCTAATTTTATTTTGATGTGTCCTCTTCTTGGTGGTGTCATTTGGTTTGATGTCCTCCAAGAGTGCAATATTTCTTAGTGTATGACTTTCTCTTAGTGGCTTGATGTGATAAGAGGCATCCCCTAAGTTGCAATATGTTACTCTTAACTTGTCCTCTCTTGGAGACATTAGGCACGATGATCGCTAAGAAGAAGACAATGCACAAATAAAGCAAAATCCCTTTGAACAAAAACTTTTACTAGCATTAATGTTCATAAGTTTTTGGCATAACACCAATTTGCTAACCTTATGAAGCTCGAACGCAACTACCTAATTCAAGGGGGGCCACCTAGCTTAACACGCCTTGCTTTCTTGTGTTGAGCCTTTCCATGTGCATAGGTGCTTAAGCATAACACAACTTTTTAAAGCACCCTTTGAACAGCATTAATGTTCAAAGTGAGCTGAAGCTTATTCAAAGTTATTAGCCTTTCCATGTGGGTGCTTATAGCTGAGTGGCACCCTGTTATTAGTATGGTATGGTAAGTACAATGAGAGCCAACACAGAGGAATGACTTTCTCACTAAGCTACCTTCTTGAGGGATAATCATCTAGTGGACAGCTTGAGGTTCCACTACCCCAAAGTGAGTGTAAAAATGATAGTCTATATGTGTTCCACATTGTGTCTAACCATTTAGGCTTGACACTTCTTGGTCTTTGATAGTGTATGATTGTGTATCTTTTTCATTGTTGCATACATAAGTGTCTTGAATGTCTACTTTAGTGTGAGTTTTACATGGGGCCATAATCTCACTAAATGGGGGGCTAAATATAGTGTCAAAAAAAGCATCCCTTTTTCACACTTAATTTGAGAATAATTAATAATAAAATGATCCTAATTATGCCTTGATTTAGTCTTGTAATATGTTTTACACATTCACATTAAGTTTAGGGCCCTTTTAAACTAAATGAACTTAATGGTGCCTTATTTAGGGTGTTGTAAAGTGTATATTTACACTTTCACACTAATCTAGGGATTTATTAATTAATTGAGGTTAATTTGAGGTTAATTGGACCCTTTAATTCAAATCCAAGCCTAATTATTTGCATATTTCGAGGGATAAATCCTGACACTCTTAAATGATATTACACAACACTTAATTTTACAAGGTATGTGTCCTAGGTTAGTGACCTAAGACCCATTCGCCACCTAGCGAATGGGTCCTCACTAGGTCTTAGGACCCCCTTTTCACATATCATTTAACATCCCCTGAACTGTGTCCTAGTTAAGTGTGCTAGGACTCATTTGCCACATGGTGAATAGGTCCTCACTTAACCCTAGGATCCCTCCTTGGAATATGTTTTTGGTAGTATTTTAATGATTTGAAATCCTAGATTTGATGTTGGCTTGTGTTATTTGAATTTTGGGAATTAAGAATAAGATAATTATAAATATAAGGTTATTTCACTTAGTTTCACCTAAGATTTTTAAGAGAGCACCTAACAATTTTGATTCAAGCATCCTAAGATTTCACAAGTACATTGATAGAGCATTCAAGAACATTTCTAAGGCATTCAAAGGAAAATTTATTGAATTTTATTGCAATAATCAAGATATCAATCATCATGTCAAAGTCATGCATGTTGTTGAGCTAATGTGATGATGTAGCATTGGTGAACAAGTTCAAGTGTTCAAATCCATTATCTTATGTCAAGTTCATGATCAATATCTACACTCATTGATGCCATTTCATGCTAAGTTTCATATTTGCAATTCAAGTTTTCAATAAGGTTTGGTGAGTTGTTACATATTGTTGTTCATTCATCACTCCTTTATGCATTATTTCATTTCAAGGTTTATTTACCAAAACGGGGTTTGACCAAGGAAAACCCCTATTCCCTAAAAAAACAATATTTGTCCTCTCCTTTGATGTGTGATTGCAAGTTTTAGGTTGAAGATCAATTGGAGAGAAAAAGTTATCAAAGTTGCAAAGTTTTCAAATTTCTCACCTTTCTTGCAAGATCACAGAAACTAAGCTACAAAATTTGTTTCCAAGTTTTCAATAGTCTCTGACTAGGATCTGGGAGTGTAGACATTGAAGAACAGAACCTAGAAATTGATTTCTAGAACCCAAGCCAGGACCCATTCGCCATTGGGCGAATGAATCCTCAATGAGGCTCGAAAAAGAACTTTTTGCAATAGGTACACAACATTTGACCCTCTTAAAACTTTCCTTTTGATTGCTATATTGGTTAGGTTTGATTCTTGATATTCATTTATGCATTATAACGCTCATAATTGAGTGAAATACATAGCAAAATTAGGTGCATCATTTTGTTAATCCATTTTGGGGTACCTCTTTTTC
The DNA here is from genome assembly GCA_007258455.2 of Sequoia sempervirens. Classification (NCBI taxonomy): domain Eukaryota; kingdom Viridiplantae; phylum Streptophyta; class Pinopsida; order Cupressales; family Cupressaceae; genus Sequoia; species Sequoia sempervirens. The sequence goes on from VDFB02057331.1 coordinate 35,165, forward strand.
TTTGTTTCACCTATAAACATCCTTGTTTAATATATTTGTATGTTATTTGTGTATGAATTGTGAATCAAATTTATATGGTGTAGCTAGTTTTGTATTGTGTATCAATATTGGCAGCATTGATGTCACTTGGTCTAATCTATGTTATGTTGAATCTAATAATATCTCATTAAGTTATGTAAAAAATGATTTTAATGGCATGTACATTATAATGCCTAGATATTTCACTCAATACATTAATGGACATAATATAATGGAATATTTTTGTGATATAAATGTGGCATTATGAAAGACACATAACACTTCTACATGAAGGTGCCATAACATGTGATGAGACACTTGGCATGCACACCATTGCACAATGTATGGTGACACAAGTGAAAGACTCAACTCTACACTAGGAAAAGACACCAAGGTTGATAAAAAAAATAAAGGAATACCCTCCTAACATCTTTATTAGACCACCCTCAAAATTCCACTTGGTTACAATAACTATAAAGGACAAAACAACCATTATGGTATTTAAATATAATTTGGTCATGTGTCAAACTTTTAGATCCATTTGGACTTGGAAATTGGTTTTCATTCTACCCTTCACTAAATAAAATGGACCAAATCTAACTAAATGTGTATTTGGGACCTCACTCAAACTTGGGAGTTGTTCCAAGTTTGGGATTATACTCAATATTTGAGTCTTTTAACAACACAAAAACACACCTTCATAGGATTTAGGCTCATGATTGAATGGGAAATTTTCCCAAGTCCTTCGTTTATTTTTTCCTATGTGGCTCACATTCAACACAAAGAACTTTCACTAACTGACAAGTGTCTATCCCTAATCCAACCCATTCTCTATGACCCACAACACAAAAGCCTTTTTAATGCATAGACATCAAGACTCCACACATATTCATAAGTTCATTTTGACTCATGTGATCCATCTAATAACTTCACTAAGTGGTACTTGGACTTGGACTTAAACCCTTAGAGCTAGATATAGTTTGGAGTTGAAAGTCTACTTTGACACTCATGGCCTAATAACCTAAAACTCTTTAATGGGTGTGGTTTGGACTTCCACATAAACCTAGAAAATTTTGAGTTCCAAGTCTTGGTTTTGACTTGAGCTAGTTCTTGCCATGAAAAAATAGAGAAAGAAAATGAGCTAAGGAAAAGAAACCAATAAGGATCAATTTATTCACTCAACAAGGCACAACTTCCTTGATTTATAAATAAATTAGACAGTCCAAGGAAAATTTTCAAGGGAATGTGGGCATCAACCTAGCCATGTGAGATCCCTCAAAGGGCATAGTTCCTAAGGAAGGAGATGAAGAGCAACTCTAGCTCCTTAACACAAAGGCAAGACTACAATAATAACATGACTAAAGTGTTATAAAATGCTATACATTTTTTACACTAAATTTGACACATTCCAAAAGTTAGGATGGAATAAATATTCATTATGATAATACAATATAGATATACCAATAAACATCCACAATGTTTATTGCAATGTTAAATAATTTAATCCAAACCTACACATTTACCATGATTTTAGTGTTATAAACATGCCAACACTCACACAAGATGAGGCAACAACCAATTCAATACCTTCATGGTAGGAGCAACAACCAATTCAACCACTCGAGTATCACATATAGGATAGCCCCTATTAATCTTTCACCTCCATGATATAGATGAATGTTGGCTATTCAATAAGATACAACAATAGCTCTAGGCATCAATCATTTGCATGGTCTAGTGATAACTTACTAACTACTCCAATATTAGACTTGGTTCTTATATGTGGGGGTTTTGTAGCCATCTATGCATAATGTACAAATCACGAGAGTTCACAACTACTATTTAAGTCCAGACCTCGATATGTATATTACAATCAAGTGATTTAGGGGCATATATATAGAGTCTTAAAGGTTTATAGTTGAGTTTTACAAAAGCATAAGAATCATGTTAAACCCACATGAGTTGGCCTCTACTCAACATGTACACATAAATAGATCATAACTTATAAAGTAATCAAACCCACTCACTTGATTCATATTGTTAAACAAAGAACACTATTCAAAAACACATTCTTTATTAGAAAGATACAAGAGAAAAATATCCAACCTTACTCAATAATACCTCTTCACACTTTGTGCCACTTTTTTTTCCACCACTAATAACCGATCTAAGATATCATTGTGGGTATTTGGATCAATTACACTTTTGTGTTGTGGTTTTCCTTCTCCTACCTTAGTCATTTACCCAAATACAAAACATCCCAAAATTGAATAAGCATTTGGGGCTTTTGAGCTTTCGAACTTGTAAAATACCCAATGGGTATCCTTAGTTAAAGTTGCTTTATTTTGGATAAAAATAGATAAGTTATGTGCTTGCAAGTTTATGGTCTCCTACCTAGCTATTGAGAATTTCGTGTGCATTTGGTTTTGCCAAAAAAATCCAAGTGAACCATTTCAAGGGTCAAAATGTGCAATTTAGATGCAGGCTCCACACTTGCATAGGCCTGACATTGGCTAGGTTCCCATATTTGACTCAATGAATGTAAAAAAAAAATAGTTAAGTACAGATTTTGTAACTAGATGGGCTATATTTTCTTGCAATTTCAGTAGGAGTTTCTTGACTCAAATGAGCTCGATTGCAATCATTTTTTGAATTTCATGGTATTTTTTGGTCTTAGGGAATTGCAAGTAATTTCCAAGTGAATTGTCCAGATTCAAGGTTGCAGTTGCTGATGTTTTTTCTGTAATTCCTTGCATAACTTGTAATTGTGGAACTCCCTTAACATATAAGATCTTAGCTGGATATCATTTGAAATTCTTTAATTTCCTTTGTGAATATTTTATCTGCATTTCTTGTCTCTGCAAAACTTTAACGTCATGTGGATATTATCCACATCCCCCGTGAGTTCCTGCAATCCAATTCTCTTCGCATTTCCCACAATTCCTAAACCCCCTAAAGTTTCTATAATTTCTCTTTATAAATAATTTGAGGCCTAAGGTGGGATTTTCCTCGTGAATCAGATATATCTCCTACCCTATAGAAGATTTGCGATGTCCATATAGGGGTCAACATTCTAAATTTACATAACTTTTTCATTTTTTCTCAGATCTCCTCTAAACTTTAAATTGACATCTGGAAGGGTGCCAAAGTTTTACAATAAGTTGAAATGACATTCAGAAGGGTGTCAATTTTCCACAATTGGCTAAAATAGCATGCTTGCAACCCAGAAATGTTATTAATGTTGCAACCACTTTTGTAACTTCTAAATCTGATCTATGGAGGCCTCAAAAATTATCTTTAATGTTCTTCCATGAATTCTAAAGGGGAAATGGTGCCCATGTTGCATTCATGAATTGTAGACCTCCTTTCTATTAGAGGGTCATCCTTGACCATGTTTTGTAGAAAATTTCATGAAGGTTTTTGCACTTCATCTATGGATTCATAAATTTTGAGGCATGTTTATGGTGTCAAGAATGTTTTCTCACGCCTCCAGTTTGATATTTAATGTAAATTTGTATGTAGTTCATTGATTGGATTCTTGGCTAGGGTTTTAAGCCTCTATCATGTGCTTCTTCTCTATCCTACATCATTTTGATGTATAAGAAAAATTGTGTTTATTATTATAGTCCTTCCCTCAATTCTCTATAGAGACTTATTCATTTTGCATATCTACTACTATAACAAGCTTCAAAACTTTGATTAATAAAAAATTGTTATTTATTACCTCTCTTCAATTATGTTCTATTGGGAAAAACATATTTCATTTGTATAAAAATATTGTTCTATGTTTTGTGTGTTTGTATGTTGTTTTAAGACCTATTTGAAATTCTAACTATGGAATGTTTCTTCCCTCTTAGTATTGATCAAACCTTAACCTTCACGCAAGTTTATAAAGGCTAGTATAATAGAATATTGTGTGAGTTTTCTTGGCATTTGTATTACTTTTATGTGTTGTAATAAGTAGGAAGAAACACATTATTATCTTGGTGTGTCACCATCCCTTTGTTTTTATGTATTCTCCCCCCTATCCTCCTACAAGTTGATAGAGTAGGACTAGCTTAGGGTTATATGGTGTTGAGTTTGATCAGCAGTTTTGTATTTAGATTAAAGAGGAATTTGGCCTTCTTTGGAGGTCTAATCTCAATTGCAAGGGTCACAAACCTTGAGATCAGTCCCATGTTTCCTTGGAATTGTTCAACATTAGGCTCAGCAAGGGTGCAATTCCAAGTGCCAACTATTTTTGGCACACTCGGTGGGACCAATTTAATAAAATTTACCTCATATTACTAAGAAGGTGGTGTTTCTCTCAGAATGTTCATCCTTGAAGAGGCATCCTAAAAAGTATGTGGTGAATCTAAAAAGATAATTCTACAAATCTTGGTTCTAGATCAAACATCAAATTTCATGCCAAGGATTCATACCAAAGCATCTTCAAGAGGTAATTTTTACACGAGCTATTATTTTTACTTTAGGAAGAAGGAATATGAAATATTTATCTCCAAGGAGAAAAGATAGTTTTGTAACACCATCTCTTAGGGCTCTATCTAAACCTACATTTAGTAGACTACCATAGCCTAGGGCACTTATTGTCCAAATAAATAGAATATTGTTTCAAATTGTTGCACCTAGAAATCAAGTGTTTGTCATCTTTAATGATGGTATCCCTCTTGTGTTATCCCAAAGGGATGACATACTAGTGAATTCCTTGAAGTTATTTCTTATTTCACTAGTGAAATAGCCACCACCCCAATAGAGCATGTTCAAGACATTGCTCATATTTTCTTTATCCATAGCATCACAAAGGATAGTTTAGTTGTGAGACTCTTAGCCATATCCCTAAAATTAAAATACCTAAGTGGTATAGAGGTTGAAGGCTAATTATATTCACAAATGAGATGATTTAGGTAAAAATCTATGTGAACAGCTTTGAAGATAAATTGATCACCCATCACTTTGTGAAGCAGCCTAACAACAATAAAGAGAGATCCTCATGAATTCATGGGAGACTTCAACTTTAGATTCCAAAATACTTGAGATGAAATCCTTCCTTAGTAAAATTGTCTCCCAACTATGCCTTCTTGTCTATAAGGGCTCTTAATAATGATATAGTAGTAATAATACAATCTATGGAAGGGACAAATTTACAAAATTTCTATGATGTTATCATCAGGGGAAAAAATTGTTTAATACAAGCTAGTAAAATAGCCCCAAGGCCACCAATTCCTCTATTCCTACAATTTCCACCTCAACAACCCATGTTGGCTTCTATTCCCATTGCATTAATCAATTAACCATCTATTTCTATTGCATCGTAAAATGGGTTGCGGTTAAACCTTTACTATATTTTTTGGTAATGAATTGGTGGCCCTAAATAGGCAAAAGATAAAATAAGAAAAACCGGGTGCAATCATACCAAGAGTTAGTGCTTCGATCCCATCAAAAAGAGTTAAGTCGCTTGGGCTAGAATAGCCGGGATGGGTGACCTCCTAAGAAGTGTCGGTGTTGCACCCTTTTGAACTGGCTCTGGTTGACCAGACTCTAGTAAAAAATTATGTGTCTTGCACTTGCAATCTCGCCTCGCACGAGGAAGATAAAGATAAAGAAGTTGATGATGGTTGGGGTCCTCCTCCTGATGTCACTCCAGACCCCGCTATGTATGGGAAATAAATTGGATGATAGAGACCCTCCTGGCTCTGCTGGCACTGCTTTGGCGCTTAATGTTTTTTATGTTGTGTAATCATGGACTGGGCTAGCCCATGTGACTGGTCATTTTTGGCTTTTCTGGCGTTCCCATATGACTCCGGGGTGTGCCTTCTACAACTCATCAAAAAAAACCTTATCAGCCCCAAAATCAAAAGTTACCAACAAAATAGGTAGCCATTTGAAGGGTATAATCAATGGAATTATGCTAAGCCCTTAAATTTTGTCAATCATAATGCCATAGGAGCATCAAAATATATTGTTCCAATACAAAATAATCTATCTCAAGAGCATGATTGGTGTCAAACATGTAATCAACCACACAACCAAAATTCTTGTCAAAATGGAGAGTGTGTGCAAACTCTAATGGTTCAATCTAAACCATTAACCTCGTGATATAAATTTGATGCAAATCAAGTACCTACTTGTAGGATATATAACATTCTAGGAGACATTACACTGATTAATTGGCACAAGGTACAATTTTATGGAATAAACCAATTGCATATTGATACATTGGTCCATAACACAAGATCAAAGAAAAGAGTGGTGGAGAGTGGAATATCTCCTAGGATTTTTCAAGCATTAGCTTCACAACTATCCCAAGGGACTAAACAAGTAGGTGTAGTAGGTAATAAAACTATGTTACAACCAAATCAGACTATTGGTGAGGTTAACAAGGCACAAGATTAACCTTAGACCAACCAATTGGAAAAGTTGGGCCCTGCTATTCCAAGAGTTTATTCTAAGATTAGTCATCCTCTTTACAATGTTTAGGATTCAAAATAAAGAATTACAACCTAGATGTCACCATCTGGGAGGCTTTGTCCATCCCATATAAAAGCAACTTGATGTAGGAATTCTTACAATGCATAAGTCGGTCAATTAAAACAAGGATCCAAGAAGGAACAAGAGCTCCAACCAGCCTTTTTTCAATCGAAAGAATAGGGGAATTCAATTAAAACTAGTAATCCACCTCCCTTTTATATTTCTTTAATCATTCAATATCATCAAGTCCATAATTTTATGACAGACTCAAGGGATAGTATCTTTATTATGCACAAGAAGGTTGTTGATCTTCTAAGCATCAAATATGAGTCAATATCTTAGGGATTTGTGCAATTGGATGGCACTATTACCAAGATAGTGGGGTCATCAAAGATTTAGAGTTAACCTTACATGCATGTGTTGGTTACACTATATTGTACGATATATCAGAAATAGACCTTTCCTTTTTTCCATTTATGTAGATCTAGGGATTTCACTATCAAAATTGGTGGGTACATATCTTCTTATTCATGTCACATGCTATTTAAAACAATTTATGGTACTAAAGTGACCATAAAATCACAATTGATTACCAAAGATCATATTTATCCCTATAATCCCAATCCCATAAATATGAATTACACATTCCATGATCAAGTGAAAGACTGTGTTGTTCATGAGGATGCAACTCCTCTAGAGGAGATACCTGATTGCTTATTGGATGAATGGGGGAATGCATTTTGATTTGATCCCTATAACAAGGTAGAGGAAATTGTCTCAGATATCTATTACATTCATGAGGAGTGTGCTCCTATCCCTAATCTCATGGAGGTTCAAGAAGATTCAAATGTCATGTGGAAATTAATTTTTGATGGTTCAAGAAATAAGAATGGTTTTGGTTGTTGGGGTGATGTTGGTATCTCCCACCAAGGATAAGTATTACTTCTTATTTAGAATTTATTTAATTATACCAATATTGTAGTTGAATATGAAGCCCTAGTTCAAGTTCTTCAACTCACACAAAGGAGAGGAATTGAAAGTATTTACATTTTTTTAGTGATAGCGAGTTGGTTTTGCATCAAATCGGAATTCAAAGAACAAAAAAGTAATATTCTCATGTCTTATAAGCATGAGGTATGGCATCCAATAAAATTATTTGAATAATTTAACATCCAGACCATTCTTAGAGGGCAAAACAAACATCCTTACAAACTTGCAATAGTTAGAGCACAATTTAACATACCTTCTAATATTTTAGAAAAGAAGGAGAAAAATATCATGCTTTTTGTTAGCCCTATTGTGCCAGATAATTAGACAAACTAGAAATTCTTTGACAATGATCAGTAGATTGTTAATTTCTTGCAAGAGGTAGAATTCTCTTCCAAAAATCATTATAATTTTAAAGACCAATATGGAGATCAAATCATGTAACTGAACATCAACAAGTTGCCAAAGGGTCTTGTTATCCTTGAGGGAATCTTTAACTTAGATAACCATATTAAGTGGAATAAAATGAAGCTAGATATAAAGAAGGATGACTACAAGACAGTCAAGATTATAAAAGGAAAATCTTTGAAACTAGGAAAGGTATGTTTTGAGTCTGGCAATCAAAATTTCATTAAGATTTTTTTAGATTTATGATTATGTGGTTTCATGGACCTATGAGGACTTAAATGGGCGTGACCCTAATTTTTCCCATTGCGCCATTGAATTAGACCAAGATGTTAATCCTGTCAAATAGAAATGAAGACTTGTCAACCCTAAAATTGAGCTTTTGATGAGAATGAAGTTGACTAAATTAATAGAGGCTTGAATCATATTTCCTAATGGGTAATAAACTTGGTTCCCGTTAGTAAGAAGAATGGGGAAATAAGATTTTGTGTGGACTTTAGAGACCTAAATAGAGCCTCTCTAAAGGATCATTATCCTCTCCCTTCTATGAAGAAAATTTTACAAAAGGTTAGTAGTTCAGAAATATTTTCTTTCTTGGATGGTTATTCAGGCTACAATCAAATTATGGTCCAAGAACTAGACCAACATAAGATAGAATTTACCACCAAATGGGATATCTATTCTTATTGCAAGATTCCTTTTGGGCTATCTAATACTAGTAATACCTTTGAGGGGGCCATGGATATGGAATTTTAGGGTGTATTCAAATAATTTGTGTTAGTCTACCTAGATGACATATCAATTTCCAAAGCATGTAGGTGATCACTTTATCCACCTTGAACAAGTCTTTAATAAGTGCAAGGAATGTGGTATTTCTCTTAATCCTAACAAGTGTGTCTTTGCCACTAGCCAATGTAAATTATTGGGACATGAAATAAAGAAAATATGGTGGGCCCACCTTTTAGGAGATGGTCAACTTAGGGGACCCTATTTTGCTCTAGTTCATTCAAGGAAACCCTAAAGATCTCAATCTAATGGTTCAATTGAGAGAAGGGATTGCTATAAGGTCTCCTTGGGTATGATTAAAGACAAAAATGGGGTTCACCACTAAGCAAAGGCTTAGAAAGAAGGAAATGCAAATGATATGCAAATCTAGCTATGTAACCTAGGAAATCAAACTCAAATTTTGAATAATGGACTGAGAATGAACAGAGGTGCACCTAGAAAACTAAAGATGCTTGAAACAAGGTCTATAATCTTGAAATTATGACTTTTGATATGCGTTGGGACTCATCCCGCATGATTAGGCGTTAGTCTAGTTAAGAGGTTCGAGGCTAAATCAGGAATACTGCAACTTCAGCGGGATCTGAAAAAAGTTTGAAAAATGGTATATTACTTGGGACTCCTTACATAAAGGTGGCAATTTAGTCCAAGTATTAGGGTTGATCTAAAACTTTGGTATCCTCTAGTGATCTTTTGTAGCTTCTCTCCTTTTTGATCTTTGAGTCTAAAACTCTGAATTCTGACTTGTAAATGATGTTCCGTAATCTTGCAAGAAAGGTGACAACTTTGACAACTTTCTCAATCTTTCTCTTGAATAGATCTTCAACCTAATTTTGCAAATCACACATCAAAGAGAGGGGAAAATATTTTTTTAGTAGTGGATAGGGGTTTTCCTTGGTCAAACCCTATTTTGGTAATCAAACCTTGAAATGAAATGAAATAGAATCTTGAAGGAATGATGAATGAACAAATATGCTATGTTACAACTCACCAAACCCTTGGAAAAAGGTTGCAATCTTGTGAAATGGCTAGAATGAATATAGATCTTGACTCTTGATTGGCCCATGTTATGAATCTTGACTTGAATGCTTGCTTGAATAATGAAAATCTACATCACAAATGTTAGCTCAAAAGAACACATGATTCATGATGACTTTGACATGATGCTTGAATCTTAAATATAGCTCCAAAATGCTTGATAATCAACTTTTGAATGCTTGTAAATTCTCTCTTGAATACTCTCTTGATCATAAATTTACTATAAGAATGCTTTCTTAGAAAATATTAGGAAATTATGTGAATTAACCTTGTATTTATACTTATTTATGCCAACTTTCCCAAAAATAAAATACTACAAGCTGAGATTAGATCTAGGAGAATAAAATACCTTAACGAATTTGAATTTAAAATAGTTCCAACCTAAGTGGAACTCATATGCCAATTGGGGCGTATGAGTCCTAAGCCAATAGGCTTGGGACACAAATTTCAGAAATGTTAAGTTCTCATCAGAGGTAGGATCAAGCCCTGAAACTTAGGTGGGACACATACGTCCAAGGTGGCATATGATTCCCAGATCACTAAATCTAGGGCACATAATCCAAAATCATTAAATTATGATTGGTCATTAGTTAAGTTTTGGGATTATCCTCAGAAAAGATGCATTAAATTAGGCTGTGGTGGATGCAAGCTAGGATAGGAATAAGAATAAAGGCATAATTAAGCCAGGATTTTAAGCTTAGCAAGGAGGGGGCCAAACAAGTGTGAAATGTAGGGATACTTTTTTCTACTTTCTGGGACACGTGGTCCTAAATGGGTTATGGCTATTGAGTTCAAAGAGAGTGGAAGCCATCTTGTCCATCCCACTCCCCAACCAAGAAAGCATTACAAAGATTCCTCAAGAATATTTTTATCAAAGGTCCATTCCCAACCTTGTTTCCTTGGTAAAGCCTGTCACCTCCTTGTTAAAAAAGAGCATGGTCTTTAGTTGGAAAAAAGAAGGAAAGGGTAGTTTTGATTACACTGTGATCCATTACTCAAGCCCCTACACTAGTCAATCCAAATGATGACAAAAACTTCATCCTATATACTTATAGAGGATAAGAAAGCATTTTTTGTCCTTACACAACTAAATAATGACGACCTTGAGCAACCCATTGCCTTCTTTATTTCCTTTATTTTTTATCCTTTCTTATAGAGTGTGGTCTACTTGCCCACTAATCTAAGTTAGATTATAGGCTTTTCTTATTTCCTACACCATTTTTCCCTTCAAGATAACCCTCTTTCCTAAATATAATGTAAATATTATAAATATGTGAATAATTCAACAACCTATCATTAGCTTCAGCAACATTTATTAATTCCTTTATTAATAGTTGGAGGGTGAATTGATCTAGACACTGACACATTAGGAAGATCAACCTATTTTCTCCTTTATTTTCCATATTCATTGTATTTCCTTAAGACAAATGAGATAGGATAGACTTGACTTCAATTTCAAGGGAACCATTGGGAGTTTAAGTCATTTCATTATAACTCAAGTAAAATAATAGGGATATAGATGGAAAATTTGTTGAATCTATCCATGGTTTTTATTATTCTTTTTAAAAATAGAAAATAAAAACACTACGATAAGTAAGATAGATCATGACTAGTGAGCTCAAAAATTAACACCAAGGGAGCGGTCACTCGGGAAATGAGTTAAGTAAGGTGTTCATTTTTTATTTTGTGGAAATAAAATGCATCTTAACAGTCATAGCAGTTGGAGGAAGGCATCAAATTGGTCTAAAAAAAATTAAAATCTCAATTTTTCATAAAATAAAAGAAAGTGAAAACTAGAGTGAGGAAAACCTAGTATTATAGCATCCAACTAGTCTCAACACCTAGAAATGAGTTTTAACCTCCTCTATGCAGTTGTGCTTCTCTCTTTTCTCCCAAAAACTTGCCACAACTTCAAAATTACTTTAACCACATCCTCCCCTTCTATTTTCTCTACTGAAATGAGCCCTTAATTCATGTATTTGAGGAATTTTGTGGGTCTATTGTCCCTTTAAATGTCATCCTTCATCTATCTCTATAAATATTTGACAATTTCAAGGGTCTTCATACCTCCTAAATGGCATGGTCACCCCTTCCACCTTGCCCTATGTCATTCCCATTAACTTCAAGTTGTCTCCTAACTATGGGGGAATATATGGGCCATAATGGCGCCTTCCTTTGTTGGTTTTTTGGTGTAAATACCACAACCTAGCTCTTTTTTTTAAATCCCTCCTTTTCTTCTTTTATATTTATCTTTTATTTTGTATTTCCATTTTACATATATGTTTAAAATTTTATATATATATATGTAGACATCTAAAAATGTCTTAAATATATCATACACCTTGATTTCGCTTATTAATGTTGTTTCTCTCATTTTCTCACCTAATTGTGCTATTTAATTAAATAATGTCAATTATTTAGTTAAATTCACCAAATTCTCACCTATTAATCACATAATTAATTTTATTAGATTAATTCACCTTTTTCATGCTAATATTTCTTCTCATTTGATTAAATAATGTAATTGTTTAATTAAATGTCATTTTTTCTACTTTGATTAAATAATTCTATTTTTTTAATTAAAGTTCCTAATTCCTCACCTTGCGCAATTAAATAATTTCATAATTATTTAATTGACTAATTTTCCTCCACTCCTCAAAAGAATATTATCATGGAATATTCCCTTTTCAAATTTGAATTCTTCCCTCCACATGGAAATATCTCCCTTGTGCTTCCTAGATTCAAGGGATTTTTTATTGTCTCAAGCATTTTAGACCTTCCATTAAGATCTTGATCCATTCCATCATGTATTGTCAACCCTTGATTCAATCTTTGATCCATGTCTTCATTTATAATCCAATTTCCTCCATTGATTAGCCAATTCAATCCAAAAATCTATAAATTCCTCTCATTTTGCATACGAATTCATTCACAAACCATTTGAACACCCTTACTCTACCCAATTTCATACTCACTTTTGAGCTAATTTTATTTTTGGATCACCATTATCAACCAATTCAAGCTTTTACATCAACCTCAACTATGGATAAGGAAATTTGAGCAATTCAACATTCAACCTTCACTCAATTGCACTTAATCCACAATGGGATTGTTGGTTTGCAACTTAGATAGTTTCATTATGCTTTCATTTGATGTTTAATTGTTTTTAAATGAATCTTTCTTGAATTAGGAGGCTTAATTACATTGAATATGGACTTTAATTGATCATTTCATCTTGTTATTGCTTCAATTTTATTATATTTGATCAATTAGACTAATCATATGACATTTTAGCATGCCTGGTGGGACCCCATGTCTCTAATATAACAATATATTTTTTATTTTTTATCGAATTACAGGTTTAGGAGGGCATTCCAACACTTTTTCAGGACAAAGGTTGACACTATTGATTCCTTTGATGCTTCTAACAAATCAACAGTGCGACACTATTGATTTCTTCAATGCTTTTGTAGCTAGACAGTTCAATGCACTTATTTCCCTTTGATGATTTTGTCCTCTAACCAGTGCGATGTGTTTGTCAAAGGTTGATGCTTTTGCACATGACAATGCAACACTTCTGTTAGAATAGATCCACACTTTTGTTCTATAAAAGAAAGAGCTAGTTTAGGGTTTTCATCCAATTTAATTTAGTTTTTTAGCTAACACTAATGGATCTTTGTCTTTTGTCTGTTAGTTTTCACTAACTTCTTGCAGGAAACTTGGCTTGGAGGATTTGGAGTATAACTAGTGATTTTGATCACTATGGGATTTTAATTTAGAAACATTTCAATTTTGGTGTTCTTTAAAATGAACTTACATATTTCTTTGGGTTTAAAAAGAACAACACCAATTACACCTTTCCTTTGGGTTTAAAAAGAACAACACAACTTGTATGCTTTGGATTTGGTGCTTAAAATGAACCAAACATTTAAATTTGGTGTACCTGAAATGAACAAGTGTTTGCTTTGTATTTTGTGATTGGTAGGTTTTAGATGTGTATCCTCTCCCCTTACACCTTGTGTGAACTTGGGTGAAGAGAAACATCTTTATTTTTTTTCATTGGCTGAAGGAGTTGTCTATTGTATCCTCTCCCCTTGCACTACGTGTGATTCTTGGGTGATGAGAAAATAGCAACATGAATCCTTCCTTTAATGTTAAGAGGCATGCCTAAGGAATTCATCACCTTAGGGTTCAACCTTAAGCAGCATTTTCTAATGCATTGTAGAAATTGGATGAGAGTGAAAGCTCTAGTTTGATTCATGTATGTAACTATTAGGCATTCCTATGTGTTCCTGGGTGATTCCAAATACAAGGAGATGATATTTCCATATCACGCTTATGTAGTCAGAAGTGTTCATAGAATTCTACCCACTATGAGCCATTGTATTTAGAATCCTAAGACCTATTGGATATCTTCTCTTAGTGGTGCAACAGGATAGCATCACCATGTAAAATTACTTGCTATGTGCGAATAATTCTTGAGGGCCCAACAAAACCCCTCGTAAGGAACTTTTCCTTCCAAGGTAAGAGGTGTTTCATGTATGTGAGCATACTCTAGTTGTCCATTCAATGGGAAGTATTCTGGATCAGGTCCACTTTTAGAAGATAAACTGAACTGCCACTAAATAAGTTGTAATTCATGATGTGTTTTCTCGTGGAGACCAGCTACAGAAACAAATTAGTGTGTTCTTGTGGAAGAAGGACACACTCAAAGCATCCAAATCACCATTGAGTCAGTTTTTACATGTTATATATTGTGTTTTCAAACATCAAGACTTCAAACACCTAGATAAACTGACACGTTA
>VDFB02057332.1:0-34598 GCA_007258455.2 Sequoia sempervirens
TCCTTCTCCATCTCCATCTATATCTTTAGACACCTACTTCTTAATTTTTTCCTGAAATTTAAGTAATACTGCATTGAAATTTCAAATTTTCACCAAATAGATTTTGTTTTTAAAAAAATAAACCTAGTAGTTTAGAAACTACATTCAATTTCCCACATAATCTATTCTTACATGTTTTTGAAATAATATAGATAACTTATTCAAATTTTTACATCAAGTTGCCTAACTCTAATTGTTCTGAATTTTCATTGCCACTTAAGGGCTTGTTTGGCATACCATGATCCTGCACATACCCTTCTATAACTTTAGTTCACTTTCATGATCGTGGATTTAATTTGACATGCAAACATGATCTCTCCTAATATTTAGAATGTCAATTTTAGTTCATGTTGATGTTCTTGGTTTTTTCCTACATAAAAAATGTATGGATTGATTTTTATAATGTAAGTTTAGTTCACATTGATGTTTTCAATTTATTCTTAGATAAAGCCTATAATTATTGTGCCTATTGGTTTGTGCATGACAAGAATAATGTTTGTCTTGTTTCAAACCATGCAAGGATATTGAGTTAATAACAAGATACAAGATCAAGTAAAAAGCACTAAAACATGCAAAAATGACCTAGACACTTGGGCAATGCATATATTATGATAAGGTGCTCTTGGTAATGGATGCAAATAGTAAATGATAGCTCTAGGATGCAAGGTATCTAGATATGTCTTGATGATCTAAAATGAACTAGGGTACATCTTTAAATGCAACACCAAGAGTCGCTAAAAATATGTTTTCATGCCTTGAATTGACACATGACAATTATAATGATAGGTCAAGAAAACCCCAAATTTGAATTTGAATTTTAAAAGTAAAGGGGGCATTTTAGCAAGTGTGGACGTGATGATACCACTTCTACAACTACAAATCTAACTTGGGATAGGAAAGGGATAAAATTGAGGATCAATATTGATCCCTAGGAAAGAGGAAGGACTCTATACTTTGGTTATGAAGGTAGGGGGAATCAAGGAGGATATCTATGAATTAGGGAGGAGCTTTTCAGTTGAAGTTGACTCCAAGTCAATCAACCATACTCACCAAGGACTTTGAACCATGATCTTGGTTCATGATCTATTGCAAGATAAATTGATTGATCTTACTTGATCCATTTTAATATGCTCGATATATCTATATACAATCAATGATTGAATGCTTTTCTATATATCTATCCACTCGTTGTTGAAAACACACCATTTATACACCTATTATTACATAAAATTATTTCTAATATAAGTTAACCACAAATATAAAAAATAAATAATGTAAATATACAAGTTCATCATTCAAATCTTTAAAATAAATCTATTAAAATTATGAAAAAGAAATATTTTCTATAAATAATAATCTTATATATTTTTAAACTAGACTAAAAGCAAACAATAATATTATAATAATATAATAATATTATAATAATATATTAATAATATTATAATAATATATTAATTATATTATAATATAATTATAACAATAATACAATATTAATATTATATATATTAATAATAAAATAAAAATAATTAAATTATAATAAATATAATATATTTCTAAGAATAATATAATAGTAATTTTGTATATATTAAAAATAAAATATTTTAAAAAAATAACCACCAACAAATTATTTTTAATTATAAACATTTTAAAATTATAATCGTAAACTTTTATAATTTAATATAAAATAATAGAAATATTTGTATGAAGACGTTAGGTTTAAATGAAGGCCTAATGCGATAGTGCTCATGTGCCCACACACAAATAATTCATGAGCACATACTTAACATGGGCAGAAATAAAACACTATATATAAAAAAATAAATATTCTGCAATTAAAGTTGTCAACATTGTTCAAAGAGGTAACACATTCAAACATAATTAACATTGATTGTTGTAAATTTAATTTTATTACTGTAGATTTATTGGAAAGGTTAATTTTTTCTTTTCAATTCTTAATTTTATTGGAAATATTAAGAGTTAATAAAATAAAGAAAATAATAATTATATTATGGAAATATTTATTTTAAAAATTAGATTTAATAATATTTTTAGGTTGTATTTTAATTGTTAAAGTATGATATTGTAAAGGTTAAACATGGGTCTAATGTGACTAATGTTAGGCATTAATTTATCAATATTTTATTTTTTTGGTTGATTCAAAAGAAGATATCATATTCTAAAGGTTGACTCTATGTTACTTTGAATTTACTTATGCACGAGTGGATTTGATCTTTGTGAGTGTGGATTTAAACCGATAAATGAAAATAAATATGTAATTTAAATATTTGATCTAGAAGAATGTGTTTTATAGAACTTCCTTTCATCTAATTCCTAATATGTGATTGTGCATAAGGACTCGTGATATTTACAAGCACATTTGGGGAATCAAATGTTGAACTGAGGGACTTATGTTGTCCTTAGTGAGATCCGTAGTAGATCAACTTTACAACTGTAATTGAAAAATCAAAGACAAAAAAGAAAGAGTACAGCATGCTTACGATGATGCTTAATTTGACAATTCTACAAGAATGCTCTCATAAATTCTCTATAACAAGTTTTTGCATAAGTCATAGATGATCTTCAACATGATTTCAAATGAGTGAATGAAAGTATTTACTACAACCACAAAACCCACAAATCAAAAAAATGTGTGCTAGGTCAGCTTACAATGATTCGTAAAGTGATAAAAAATGTGAGAATTTCAATTTTGAAGTTTAAAAATTCGAGATTAAATCTATGACTTCAAAAATGACCTAAATCAAATCTTGCCTTGAAAATCTTATCCAATGTGATTAAGAATAGGTCTAAGGATTATTACTTAAGAGGATTGAGATATATAATGTCATGAGCTAAATTCACACAAGAATACACTATATGTCAATTAATTATTAAATTTAAAACACTTTAATCAAAATAGAAAATATTTAGATCTATAATCTTCACCATTATAAACATAAACATTATATTATACCTTGAATTTTTAACTATAATTCTATATATACACAACCTGAAATATAATCTCTAATAAAAAGTCTAAAACAAATTAGATTATTTGATGAAGTGTCATTAAACTAAAATCTAAACATAAAATTAACCATAATCATTTATTAATTATAAATGTTTTTAGTGAAAAGGAAATATAATACTAAATAATAGTCAAGTAATAGATTACTAACTAATAATCATTAACTAATATGGGAATAGTTTTAGAAATGCAAAAGATGGCAAGTCGAGATTGTGACGTGTTGAATGGAAAGAACTAGCTTTACTTTTCTAAAGCAAATAGAAGATTGTTGTTTGAATGTTGCACTTATCGATCAAGGAAGCACAAAACAAGTAGTAGAACAAATGAACAAATAAACAAACCAAGCTCAACATATATTATTCACTAACTAAATAGTGAATATACAGTAGCCACAAAAGTAGTGAAAAGGCAAGAAGTAATTGTGATTGCACCTATTCACTCAAATGAGAGGTTGGATAGTTGAGGAAATCAAATCTTTCTAATAAAATCGGATCTTCCAAATAAGATCTATCTCAAATCATGTATTATTTTTAATTAAATAATCTCTAATTGTTCAGATTGTTTACAAGTGATTGCAAGTAGATTCATCTAGACCATTCACACAAGCCGTACACATCATTAAATAGATTTTTGTTTGAACAAATTAATTAAAGAGTTGTTGGCACAAACCGACTAACTAACACACTACCACCTACCTCACTATCCATCATAAATTCTTCAATAACTGTTATGTTGCTCATACTATAAAATAATGATTTAAATGATCTCCACAGGTGAAAATTTTTACCACTGGAAAGAAGCTATATATTGGTGGATGAAGATTGTATAGTAATGTGAGACAAGTTTCAGGTGAAACTTCCAACTATATGTAGTCTATCGGCTAATAATATAATATATTATATGTCAAAAAATCATATATTTAAAATTTAAAATAAATTAATATAGGTAAGTATAAAAATATAAATCTATTATACATGTGATCAATTAAAAAAAATTATTTATTAGAGATATTAATTCAATTTTATTAGATATAGAAGAAGTTACAAATCTATTAGTTCTAGGACAATTCATAGTTTATTAAACTTTACGTTTTGACATTATAGCTTGTAATCATTGTCTAAAACTTGTAAGTTCCTAATATATAACTTGTATACTCTTCAAAATGTATTTCTATGGACTTTAAAGCCCCTTTCCATAAAATAACATGCATTGTGCTACAAACTCTCTATCTAAAATCTAGAAGTTCATCGTCAAGAACTTGTAAGCTCCTTAAAATACTTTTGTAAGAACTTGTAATCTCCCCTACATTGTGTTATCCTATGTCATATAACATGTATTATTCTACCACATATTATCAATGAAGATTATTTTGTAGCTTATCAAAAGGAATTGCAAAAAGGTCATGCATAATGCTCTTGCATGATGATGCTACTCTTGGCAAGAATACACTTAGTAAAAATAAAAGCCCCATTTGAAATGTAAAAAACATTATTATCCATAAAAAGACTAATTACAAATTTCATACTATAAGAAAAATGAATAGAGTATATAGAAGCTTGCAAAAGATTACACATTGAATAATATGTGCTTCTATTTGAAACAAAGAAAAATGGGTTCACCAATTTGAAATGAGGAAAATGGGGGTATGATGAACCTATATTTCCTCTATTTCATTAGGAAAAGAGATCCCCACAAAGAATTGACTTACAACCCTTAGGTGAGTCAACTCAATGGGGGAATTTGTTGGTTTCCTTATGATTGAGGACGAGGGTATCAACCTGAACAACACTTTTGGAAGAAAAAATAAAAATAGCAATTTAACTCAATTATGCTCATTCAAACTTGAGACATCAACTTAAAGCTCAATACAAATAGAAACAGTAAACTTTCTCCAGATCTGAGAAGGGTTAGGCACTATGTACCAGTCACCAAAAGGTAGTTTCAGGAGGAAAACTAGGAATCATTCACCCATGGGTGAATGGGTCTTTGCTTGGGGATTTCAACCAACTTTCAAGAGCCTCTAATTTCAATTTGTAGCTTCCATTTGGTCTGAGTTTTAGTGTTGAAAAGTCATAAATCATATATGTAGGTGAGTTTCCATGAATTAATGACAACAATGACAACTTTTCCAATTTTTCTCTTTAAGAGATATTCAATCCTTCTTCAACCGAAGATCTGCAACACAAACATAAGAGGGAAAAATTATTTATTTTTGGTGAATGGGGGTTTTCTTTGGTCAAACCCTATTTGGGTAATTAAACCTTGAATTGAAATAATAAAATATGAAAGGAATGATGAATGAACAATTTTATGTTGGAGCTCACCAAATGCTTGAATAAACCTTTGGAAGTCTAAAATATTGATCTTGATATTGATACTTGAATCTTGATTTGAATGCTTGACATGAATCTTTGAAACCTACATCACAATGTTATCTCCAAAAATATGTATGATACTTGAGATCTTGAATGTTTCAAAAAATGCTTGAGAAATCCGCTCCTAAATGCTCTTGCCAATAATCTTGGCTCTTGTTAAGATCACCTCTTGCTAGATGTTTTGAATTGAAAAAATAACCTTGTATTTATAAATGTCTATCTTTAATTTCATGAAATTAAACACTACAAGCTAACATTTGAATCTGAATTTGGGATCATGAAGATACTACCTAAGAAAAGTATGAAAATGTAAAGGAGTGCATTTTTCTACACTACATTTAGCCCCCACTTTTGTGAGAGGATGAGCCCTACACTCAAACTCACACTAAAGTAGAAAAACAAGTGTCAAGAGAGTTCCAAGCGTACAAATGTCGATGGGATGGGATGAAAAATATCAAGGAGATGGTCAAGCCCCCAGGATCCAAGATCCCATGACAAACCAACATAAGCACAAAGGGACACACACAAGATGTATGATATGAAGCAACAAGACAAGATACACAAGCATACAATGTTAAAGTTAAAGTGAAGAGGAAAGAAAGATGGACTAGAAAGTTATATTATGCCACATCTATCAAATACACTCATAATTCCATGTAAAATCACTTATGAAACACAAGGCTTCACAAGATAGCAATTTTTGCTATGCTTGGTGGCCATGAAAAATGTGCTCACAAGGGCTAGTGCAGTTCGATATACACTAGGTGAGACTCAAGAAAGTGAGATACATACACATGGTCAGTATGCACCCACACAAACAAGTGGCTAATGGGAAATTCATGTCTGGTCTATAGGCTTCCATGTATCAACCACACCAAAGTTACACCTCTTGATAATTTTGATAAGGTGCCATAGAAATGGTTACTAGTGTAGTAAGTTGTGTTATGCTAGGAACTCATGAAAAAGGCTCCATTGGCAAGTAAGTTGTGTTATGCTTGGTGGCCTTGAAAAAGGTTGTACATGCAATGAGATAGGATATTCAAAGGGGTTTTTCTTAGTTCATGAAAGGTCTCCTCTTAGAAAGGTCATATGCCACTAATGTCTCCTCTTAGAAAGGTCTCCTCTTAATGTCTCCAAGAGAGGACTAGTCATGAAAGGTCTCCTCTTAGAAAGGTCTCCTCTTAATGTCTCCAAGAGAGGACTAGTCAAGGATAAAAAATACTACCACTAAGAGGAATGCCATATGCTTAGAAAGGTCACAATCTTGAAGGACATAAAACCAAATGACACCACCAAGAAGATGCATCACGTGAATTGATAAGAGAACACTAAAAATTTCATACTTCCTAGGAGATGTATATTATCATCACTAAGAAGGAAACATGCAAACAATGAATGAGGGACAATATGCCCCCCACTTAAAATGTCAACATACTTTCTATGTTGGTATTTTTAGTAGAAATAGCTCGGAAGAGGCAATCCTTGAAAAGAATGCATGCCTCAATGCACTAGTTATCCTTGCTCCCCAATCATAGAGAAAAAGACAACCACCAATAACTATCATGCTGCTACCAAAAGAGATATGCTTGCACCTAAAATTGTAGGTCACCATGAATGGCAATGAGCAAGACACATAAAGCTACCAATGCCAGATAGTTATGAGCAACATGATAAGATGAAAATCAATATCAATTAGAGGAAATAATTACATCAACACAAGGAAGAGCACCAAAATCCTTAAGGTGTTGAATTTTATTACTCAAAGCCTTACATTCATTAGCAGAATGACCATGAACTTGATGATATGCACAAAATGAACTTTTATTGTAAAATATCTTTCATGTTCTTGGGGTGAGAGATATCAAGTGATCTTGGAGAAGTCTCAATAAGATACTCTCTTGATCAGTAGTAGAAGATATTCCTTTATTATGTGAAAAAGATATTTCTTGCTTAGTACAAGGTGTCATACATACACACGACTCTTCAGATTGTGAGATTTTGTAGTCTCCCTTAAAGGAGGGTGTAAAATCTAATGAATTCAAATCATTACCAAGACATTTTTTTGAAGATTTCCTAGGAGTATTTTGCATGATGGTATTGATATTAAGCGAAAGTTTCTTTGATTTTTTGGTTTCTTTTGAAGAGAAACAACCCAGACCACTAGTTGTTTCTATAAGTTCAAGATACACCAAAGTTAACATTTTCTTTAAGAAGAATCTTTTGTAATAGTTCTGACATTGAGGGAAGGATTTTTTGATGCTTTTGTTTCTTTTGAGGGACAATAACAAAGACCACTAGTGGTTTCTTGTGTGTTAGGATCTATAGGGACATGGATACCTTATTCTCTAGCACCACATCCTTTTCCATTATAAACAAGTTGTTTCAAAAGTTTGTAACCTCTTCCATAAAGATTTTCCATTTTTTTTAGATTTGGTGGTTGCTCATAATCAACTTCATCAAAGTTTGTTTTGTAATTTGTTTCTTCTTCTAAAGTGGAACTGAATTGGATACTTTTGAAGGTTCTTTTGAATTTTGTGTTGACATTACTGTTGGTTATTTTCTCTTTTCAAATTTTTTTGTTATGATCTTGTATTCTCCCATGAATGCAGGTGAAAAATTCAAGGAACCCCAATCATCCTCCACTAACTTTGTGACTTTCTCAGTATTCTTTTATTTTTCTTCCTCTTGCATGGGTTCTACTTTTGAAGTTGGTATCAATGTTTTCAAAGGACTTTCCTTGTCTTTCTCTGTGTGAAAACAACTTTCTGGTTTAGGTCAACTTTGATTGTGTAAACTTTGTTGTTATTTAATTAAATGATGAAGAGTTGAAGGCATCACATTCATTTCATACCAAAATAATATTGTATGAAATATCTTGAGGCATAACATGGATAAGTGTTTGCAATGTAGCCTTTCCAACTTGTATAGGTAATGTGATCACACCAAGCAGTTGTTTTCCTACATTATCAAACCCACAGATAGATCAAGAGTCTAGTTATATCTTGGTCTTATCCATTCCAAACCTATCCAAAAGTTTTATGCTACACACACTAAGGGTTGAACCATTGTCAACAAGGGTTCACTTTATCCCATGTATATCAATGGAAGCTACTATCATGAAAGCTTCATTTTGTTTTTGCACTTCTAATGGAGGTAACTCATCTAGTGATGGAAAGTAATTTCTAATCTAACGTAGTTCATACCTTGGATCAGGGCTACGACATCATTTGGATTTGCACTAGGAGGAACCATAACTTGGTGTAAATCACTTGGAAGCATGTTATGATAATTAGGTGAGGCTTGATTAAGGTCACATAAGGATATCTTAGTAGGAGTGTTTATAAGTTTTTCAACATGGTCATACTCCTCTCCACTATGTAATGAAAAACAAGGATCACTAGGAAAAATAGGTTGGGGAAATGGTAATGAAGCGAAATTTGGCACAAATAAGTATAAATACAAGGTTACTTCACTCATTTTTATCCTAACAATCTAAGCTTTCAAGTGTTCATGCATTATAGCAAGTTTATGATCTAGAGACCATTCAAGAGTTTACAACAACATTCAAGAGCTGATTATCAAGTATTTTCCAGAGCATTATTCAAGTATCAAGTATCATGTCAAAGTTATTCTGTATCATGTTTTTTTTTAGCTAACATTTGTGATGTAGGGTTTCATGATTCAAGCAAGAATTCAAGTCAAGAGCCATATCATTCAAGCAAGATTCAATATCTACATCCATTAGATCCATCTCATACATGTTTGTAGTTGAAACATTAGGAATACAGGATACTCTATCTTAGGACATGGAGCACAAGGATAGGGTCCCCTATTTTGCTCTTGTTTCACTCAAGGAAACATTAGAGATCTCAATCCCAAGATGGAATGAAGAAAAGGGGTTTGTTGAAGGTTGTCCTAGGGTAAATTTAATGATTAGATAAGGGTTCACCACCAAGATAGGGCTTGGAAAGACAAATGACATGCAAGATCTAATAATGAAACCTAAGTTATTCAAAACTTCAACAAATGACCTAGAAACGAATGTAAAACAAAACAAAAATTTAAGAAATCAGAAAGGTGCACCTAAAAATCTATAGAAGCTTGAATGAATATTTGAAATGTAGAAATGTTGAATTTAATGCCTACTAGGACTCATATGCTAGGTTGGGCGATTTAGTCCCAGATTAGGGTTTCTGGGTAGGAACATAAATCTAGCAAAGACAAGTATGGAACACTTGAAAACTGGAAAAAGAACTGTACTGGAACTCATAGGAATTTTTAAAGAATTTTGATTTGAATTTTCTCTTCAATCTCTACTCTTTCTTCTCAACCTGATTTTTGGATTTGAAACATTGAATTCTACTTTGTAGATGTCTTTTAGTGATCTTCCAAACAAGGTGACAGCTTTGACAAGTTTGAACACTTGACAACTTCTTTCTAATCTTGCTCTTCAATATGTCTTCAAACTAGATCTACAAATCACACACTAAAGAGAGGGAAAAATGTTGTTTTTTTAGTGGATAGGGGTTTTCCTTGGTCAAACCTATTTTTGGTAATTAAACCTTGAAATGAAATGAAATAGAAAGGAGGAATGATGAATGAACAAAATGATGTGTTGTAAATCACCAAACCCTGGGAACTTAAAGTGTTGTAAACATGTATAAAGTGGCTCCAAAGGATGTTGATCTTGACTCTTGATTGAATGTGATATATCTTGAATTGAATGCTTGCTTGAATCATGAAACCCTACATCACAATTGTTAGCTCAAATACAAACATGATGCATGATGACTTTGACATGATGCTTGATACTTGAATAATTATCCAAAACACTTGATAATAAACTCTTGAAGGATCTTGTAGACTCTTGTAATCACCAATTTTCTATAAGGATGCTTCATTAACTTGCTAGATCTTTCGGTTGCTTGTTAGGAGAAAAATGAGTGAAATAACCTTGTATTTATACTTCTTTATGCCAAATTTCTCAAAATTACAACAATACAAGTCGACATCATATCTAAGAGAATAAAATCCCACCAAGAATTTGAATTTAATTTAATTTTAAGCCACATGGGACTCATATTCCAGAACTTGTGTATGAGTCCCATTAGGCTAGGCTATGAGACACACTTTTCGAGAAATGCTTATATTTATGTGAAATCAGGATTGAGGCCCTAAAACCTAGGCAGGACCCCTATGTCCAAGGTGGCGTATGAGTCCCATATCACTAAATCTAGGCCATATAATCCAAAAAAATCTTAAACATGATTAGATATTGGTTTATTTCATGATTATCCTCAAAAAGATGCATTAATTAAGGCTTGTGGATACAAAATAAGGCCAATTAAAGCATAAAGAAGCCCATTTTATTAATGAAACCCTAGATTAGCATGAAAGTGTTATGATACACTTTACAACACCCTAAATAAGGCACAACAAGGTCCATTTATGTTACAAGGGCCCAAGACCTAATGTGAATTGTGTTAAACACATTACAACACTAAATCAAGGCAACATTAAGCTCAAATTAACAAGGGCCAAACAAGAGGGAAAAAAGTAGAAGGGAACTTTTTCCATTGCCATAGATGCACTTTATTCCTATGGTTTGGTGAGTTGTAACATATCATCTTGTTCATTCATCATTCATCCTTTCTATTTCATTTCATTTCAAAGTTTGATTACTAAAATAGGGTTTGACCAAGGAAATTCCCTATCCACTAAAAAAACAACATTTTTGTCTCTCTTTAGTGTGTGATTTACAGATCTAGGTTGAAGACACATTGAAGATAAGGATTGGAAAGAAGTTTTCAAGTGTACAAAGTTTTCAAAGTCATCACCTTGTTTACAAGATCACTAAAAGACATCTACAAAGTAGAGATTGAAGGGAGTATTTAGGTCTCAATACTTAAAAAAATAAAAGTAGGACTAATACACCACTTTTGTTATATGATTCCCAATATAGCCACTTTTCTAGATTTTTTAAGATCTAGACTTGTCATCACCAAATTCTTGTTTCAGCCCAAAAACCCTAATTTGGGACTTATATGCCTTGCCTAGCGTATGAGTTTGAGTATTCCCTAAAATAGTATTTTCAGCATTTTAGAGATTTTTCTAAGCACATTTAGGTTTCTAGGTGCATGCATCTGATTTCTCAATTTACTATTATGTTTTGCATTCATTTCTAGGTCATTTAGTGAAGTTTTGCACATCATTAGGTTTTATTATTTGATCTTGCATGTTACGAGTCTTTCCAAGCCCTAGCTTGGTGTTGAACCCCTTTGTAGTCTCTAATAATATCCTAGGACATCCCTATTGCATATCTTTATCCCTCATTCAATCCTTGGATTGAGATCTCTAGGGGTTCCTTGAATGAGAAGCGAAGAAAACCTATTGTTCTATATCCTAAAATATAGAGCAAGAATTTTCTTCCTTTCACTATCAAGTTGCCTTGTAAAATTAAATATATCTCCTAGGGATAATGATTTATTTTTAGGTGGTATTATGCTAAGAATGGGCTTGTTTTGAACTTGGTGTTGGTGTGAGGGTTGTTAAATGGTAAGAAGTGGCTTAGGAGATGACTTGGTAGGTCCAATACTTAGAGGACATGTAGGAGGACTCAAGGGATATCTAATGTTCTTAACCTCAAAAGGTTTATTCTTATTTTGATGATTTTTTAGCAAAGGGGAGTCTAATGTCATCTCCTCATCCTCATCTAATGAAGCCACATTACTATTTTTTGAAAGATATGTGTCAATGTTGTCATTTTCTTGCACCATGATATCTTCCCTAATGCGAGAGTTTTTAGGAGAGGAGAAAACATGTTCATCACACTCCATGGTTCAATTTTGTAATATAACTTCATCACAAGTAGGGGAGGCATCAAGAGAATAATGAATATGATTTTCTTGCTTACCAATTTGATTGGATCCTTTTGTTCAATTATATCTTCCCAAGTGGGAGAAGAATTAGGAGAGGGAGAGAAAAGACTATCATGACTCTTAATGAGTGTGTATTCTAACACCAAATGATCTTCTTCACAAACAAGAGAGATATTAGGATAAGAACAAATGTTATTATGATGATCTTGTCTGTGATTGCATCCTCTTTTACTAAAGCATTCTCACAAGTGGGAGATGAATGAGGACTAGGTAAAGTGATGTTAATAAATGTATCAATGATATTGTTCTCTTGTGCCATAATATCTTTCCAAGTATAATATTTTTTAGAAGAGGAGCTTTCAAGATTTTCATGAATCTCAATAATTGTATCTTTTATCACCAAGATATCTTCATCACAAGTACAAGAGGTATTAGGAGAAGATCAACTATGATTGTCATGATTGTCTAATATGCTTACATCCTCTTTCACTAAAACATTCTCACAAATAAGAGAGATATTAGGGGATGTAGAATTAAGAAATGTGTCAACAATTTCACTCTCTTGCACTAAGAGAATCTCATAACTAGGAAAGATATTGGAATAATGACTAACGTGCTTGTTAATGAGCTTTTTCTTGGCATACTTGGAAAGGAAAGATACTAACATTGTAAATTTTGAGTGTGTGCCTAAAATGAAAAGTAATCTATCCAACTTATATAATGTTTTTGAATGTAACACTTATCCTATAGGTTTTATGATTTTGAAATTGAAATACAATAGAATTTTTATGATTTTGCAACAAATGAAACAAAATAACACCTTTTCTTGCATGCATATACTAACTATTTTTTAGAATTTCAAAATACAGTTTGAATGTAATAGAAATAGGAAGCTAAAAGAAAGATTTAAATGCACTCAAAAATTGGTCAGAATTCCTGTACAAGGACTCATTCACCCATGGGAGAATGGGTCCTTGCTCAAGGTTTTAAAAATTGAAAATTTCAAATTATGGGCTTTTGTATGTGATTTTTGTTTATGGTTGCAAACAATGATTTCTGTAATAGGTTTTTCCATATTAGGGTTTCTGAATGCAAGTGAAAATAAGGTCAAATTATGAACATGATGAGTATTTTTAGAATGAAATTTGAACCTAAATCTTAACCTATATGATGGAAGATTCAAGGATAATGCAAGATTAATGCAAACCTAATACAATTTTTATTTTTTTTGTATGAATTTAAGTAATGCAAACATCCAAGATTAAATCCCAAATGCAATGTTCACTAATGCAAGTTTAAATAACCCTAAATTCATTGTGCAACTAATGTAAATCTAATGAAAACTTAGTGCAAAACTTAGATCTAGGGTTGAAATAGACTCCAATTTTCAAAATTTTGTTGTACAACATTAGGTTCACCAAAATGAAACAAAGAAAAATGGGTTCATTAATTTGAAATGAGGAAAATGGGGGTATGATGAACCTATATTTCCTTTATTTCATTAGGAAAATAGATCCCCACAAAGAATTGACTCACAACCCTTAAGTGAGTCAACTCAATGGGGGAATTGATGGTTTCCTTATGATTAAGGATGGGGGTATCAACCTAAACAACACTTTTGGGAGAAAAAGAAAATATAGTAATTCAAATAAATTATGCTCATTCAAAATTGAAACATCAATTTAAAGCTCAATATAAACAAAAAAAGTAAACTTTTGGGCATGTGCAGGATCATGATGGGCCAAAAAGTGGCGATATGGTGGGGGTGATCCCACAAAGCTAGTTTACAATTTCTAGGAGGAACTGATTTTTGCTGAAATCACATATTTTTAGAAAATATAATGATTCAAGCCTTAAAAGGTTCCATTTAAAGAATTCCAATTGAAGAGGGTTGTATCAAACTACCTTAAATCAAACCACCTTGGATAGAACCCCGCTAGTTTTAAACCATACCTATAACAGAGTCTCCTTTACACCTATCAAAATGCTAATAAAAAACCACTTTTGATTTACCTTTTGGGGGATCAAATGAATTCATTTAAAATTTATTTTTTGCAAGTATGTAGTCCTTATTATAAGCTTCCCAAAAAGTATGATTTTAAATAAATTTAATTTTATTATTATATTTATTTTTTATTTCGTGAATGTAGGTTTTCACGAAAATAAAGCTCTCTATTTTGCACATGTGAAAAATAGCAGATTATTAAAAAAAAATTAAAAATATTAGTGCACCAGATATTGAAGTCCTTGATCCAACAAAGAAAAAAAAATTGAATTTCGATACATACAAAAAAAGTTACGCGTTATACGGTCGCGCTATGTCTGAATTATAATTAGTTTGAATTTGAAACTTGATTAAAGAAAAATATTCAATAAAAACTATCTAACCAAATTGGAAGCACTAGATATCAGAGTTACAAATCTAAATTCAAAAGAATTAGAATTTTATCCTTCATGGAAAAAAATTATGCATTATACGGTGGCGTCACTTTTAAAAAAGTCATTTTCTAAAAAAACTAGTTTTCGAGGGAGATGGAAAAAGAAGTGCAATATGATTCCAAAATTTTTGAAAAAAAAAAATTATAATTTATAGACAAAATGTCACGAAACTCTAGTTTGCATCATCTTCAAATTCCTCACGGTTTAGCGCTATAGGTGCTCGAAAGTGAAGATTTAGTTAAAAAAATTATTTAGGTGTTAGGTTTGGCCAAAAATTGTAAACCACTATTGTGGGATCACAGTGGGTATTTGTAAGGTATGTGGTTGGTGACTTTTTTACCCAAAATTGATGAAATGAAAATGGTTTTTAAAGGATATTCTCAGCTTTCCACCAATATAAATTATGTTTTACTTTGAATTTAATAAATAATTATTATTTATTTTCTATTTGAATTATGACTAAAGTCTGATTGATAGGCTGATTGAAAAACATCTATAGCTTTCAAGCGGTATGACATTTTGGAATCCAAAACATGTATCACATTCTATGCTTCACATACTATCACGATTAAAAAGAAAATTTGAATTTCATGAAGTTTTGACCAAGTTAAGGTGGTGGACATACAAGTTTTTATATTTTTAAAATTTGTAATAAAAATTCATAATTAATTATTTACTTGGATTTTTTTTTTTTAAATGCATCACATCCAGACATGATTCCTCTACTTATGTCTAAAATATTATAAAAAAATATTATCATTTTATTGTGGTTAGGGTGGTCAGACAGATGCCTACTTATTTTTTCCCTGAAATTTAAGTACTACTGCATTGAAATTTCAAATTTTCACCAAATAGATTTTCTCTTTTTTAAAATAAACCTAGTAGTTTAGAAACTACATTCAGTTTGCTACAAATTCTATTCTTACATATTTTTGAAATTATATAGATAACTTTTCAAATTTTTACGTCAAGTTTCCTAACTCTGATTTTTCAAATTTTTTTGCCACTTAAGGGCCTATTTTTTCTATGATGATCTGGTACATACCCTTTCTCCATATCTAAGAAGGATTAGAAACTATGTACCAATCACCAAAAGGTAGTTTCGGGAGGCAGACTGGAACTCATTTTCCCATGTGTGAATGGGTCTCTGCTCAGGGATTTCAACCAACTTTCAGGAGCCTCTGATGTCAACTTGTAGCTCCTATTTGATCTGAGTTTCAATGTCAAAAAGTCAAAAATAAGATCTCTAGGTGATTTTTCATGAATTGATGACAATAATGACAACTTCCACAACTTTGACAACTTTTCCAATTTTACCCTTCAAGAGATCTTCAATCCTTCTTCAATCTAAGATCTACAACACAAACATAAGAGGGAAAATTTGTTTAGTTTTGGTGAATGGGGGTTTACCTTGGTTAAACCCCATTTGGGTAATTAAACCTTGAATTGAAATAATGAAATATGAAAGGATGATGAATGAATAATGTTATATTGCAGCTCACCAAACCCTTTAATAAACCTTTGGAAGTCTGAAATATTAATCTTGATCTTGCATGAAATGGCTTCAATGGATGTGGATCTTGATACTTGAATCTTGATTTGAATGCCTGACTTGAATCTTTGAAACCTACATCACAATATTAGCTCCAAAAACATGCATGATGCTTGAGATCTTGAATGCTACAACAAATGCTTGAGAAATCTTCTCTTGAATGCTTTTGAGAATAATCTTGGCTCTTGTTAAGTTCACCTCTTGCTAGATGTTATGAATTGATAAAATAACCTTGTATTTATAGATATCTATCCTTAATTTCCCAAAAATTAAACATTACAAGCCAACATTTGAATATGAATTCAGGATCATGAAAATACTGCCAAAAACATATTTAAAATTTGAATTTTCAACTTAAAGGGGACCCATTCACCCATGGGTTAATGGGTCCTAATCTAAGTTATCAGGATTTTTGAATTTCAAGTGTTAATAATGATAAATGCATTAATTAAATCACACTTCCCCCTTCAAAAATTATAATTAATTAGGCTTGTAAATGAAAAAATTAGGCAATTAAAAGCTTAATTAAGTCCATTTAAATTAAGGGGACCTGAAAAAAGTGTGAAAATGTAAAGGAGTACATTTTTCTATAGTACAATATTCACTTTCATTCAATACATTTGCATATTCTATATTATAGGAGGGATGTTCTACCTCCTATAACCACTCTATGTTTGCAAGTTCTTAAAACAACTCAATTCAAGAAATCATTTGTACAACCTTGATATATTATCCTACACATGATATTTAGGAAACTATAACAAACCTAATTATGTAGTATGCATAATGGATACAACATGCTCTTGCATGCCCATTCTATGTTGATACTAGTACATTCAAGAAAAATAGAAGCCACGTTTGAAATGAAAAAATCATTCTAATCCATAGAAAAATTGACACAATTCTAGGAAAAAGTATTTCTTACCATTAGAAAATAAATAATTAATATGTGATATCTAGAATGATATTATAGTTAAAATATTCAACCAAAATCATTTTATATGCATATAATTCTCCTACTATGAATATAACTATGCCAATTTATAAATGTTATTATAGCTTATTGCCTACATCCAAAATTTTATATAGGTTTAGTGATGCTATCAATGTGGTACCATTTGATTCACCTACATTACTTTAACAAACCTTATCTAATGTATTTTTGATGTAGTAGCATCCAAGGTGTAAGAGAAATCTTACATCACCCAAAAATAATTGCTTTTTTTTTTAAATTTTCGATAAGGGCTTAGGGGTTATGAAAATAAATATTTTTAATTTGCAACTTTGTAATTTTCCTTATGGAAAAATTGTAAATGTAATTTTGGGGGAGTTATGCTCTGGTAAATGTTTCAAAGACATAAATGGGGGAATATTCCATTTGAGCATCCCATTTCTAGGTGGAGGCCACTTAGTATGCATGTTATTGCATGTTCAATTGCATGATTTATATGTTGGGGCCACTTTATTTGCATGTTGTTGCATTTGGACATATTTGAATCCGTAGGAGCCACCAGGAATCAATGAAGGTGTCATAGTTGAACAAATTTTATTGGCCATGGTTAACGTGCCCATGTGAAGGATATGTGAGCATTGAGTAATTTAATTGTTTTATGATTATTTCTCAAAATGGGGCATGGGTTTTCCAAGGAGGTGTTTTACTTGTGGTTTTAAAAAATTATACTGGTTTTACTCATTCATAAATCTATATATTCAGGAATTTTCATTTGGGAAGGAGGATTTGGGAATTTTTTATAGGTGAGATGGGGAGATGATGCTAGATTGAAGAGAGGATCTAAAGAATCCATTGTTGCAGATTTCTATTTGCATAGAAACCCATATTTGGGAGCCAATGAGCTCCACATTTTGGAAGATAGTGAGCTAGTGAAGTCCATGTGAAGGGAGCTTGAGAGATTTAGAAGAATGGTTGAAATAGACCAAGAAAAAAAATTGTTGCATTTTTAAAGGTGTACTACAATGAAAAGAAGACTAATGATTTCTTGGTTTGATTGCAATAGTGATTTATAGTGAAGATTGCTAATTGAAGGAGCTAGAATCAAGAAAAAGAAGAAAGATTGAGGGAAAGCATTTTGTATTTTATTTTTGGTGTCAGTCTCATATCAGATTTTTAATATTTTTCATCAGCCCATATGGCCGCAAAACAATATATTTTCATAAATTCTTTGTTATTATGTAATTGAAGAAGATTTTGAATGAACAAAGAAGAATAATTCTTGTAGATTTTTGTGTTGTTTCAAACCATTTTTAAATTTAATTTTCAGATTTTTGTGAGTATGTGAACGAGGGTTGGTTTCTTACTTCATCAATGGTATCAGACTAAATAATTGTGAGTGTATGGATAGATCATCCAACATGAGGTAGTATACACTAGGACCTATGGGTAGAGAAGAGGAAGCAACTACATAAAGTTAAAAAGAATTATTGAAGGTAGGAGAGAATCCCTCAACAATTGAGAGCTAGAAATTCATGAAGTAAATATCTTTGTAGATTGAAAAGCATGTGATGTAAGTTGAGGAAATTCAAATAGTTGAGAGGATGGGATGGGTCTTGAGGAGGCCCATAAGAATTGTATTCTAGGAAGAATATTGGGAAGAAGTGGAAAATAGGAAGTACCATAAAGAACTTGAAAAGATATAGGTTGAATTAAATGTACTAGAAAGGAAGATTAAAGAGGAAAAAGAAAGAGTGTTGCAGCCCTTTGGTAAGGGTTGAATATGAAGAAGAATATGTGGGGGAAGCCCACACAAGTGGAGAAGACAATGAGGCACAAGTTGTAGAGATAGTATGTAAATGTAGTGCATTGTGTGAAGTGGATGAAGAATATTTGCAATCAAAAAATTTGAACATGTATGGTCCTAAATTTGAAAAGTAAGTTGGTGAGAAAGAGGACGATCTCTTGTTGAAAGAAGAGATTAGGATGTTGAATAGGATATTTGAGAGGAAAATATTGGATGAAGATGGTGAGAAGATAAATTCTAGGATTTTGCTAACATTATCTTCAATGCAAGGAATATAGAAGGAGATGCAACAAATGATAGTCCTTTGGAACATGAATACATGGGAGAAATTTGAATAGTCTTACAAAGATGCATACATTGAGGGTTTTGAGGACAAAGAAAAAGATGAGGTAAATTATAATTTTGAGTTTATAAGTGATGATTATTTACTATTTAAAAGAGAGATTGTAGTAGTGGAAAATGAAGTTGTAGTTGAAAATGGGTATACGAATGTTGCATATTCATGTGTAGATATTGTGGATGATGGTGCAAGGGAAAATTGGTGGAGGTGGTTAGTTTGTGGTGGGTTGAATCCCACAAGAGCATAAAGGAGAATGTATGGTATTAGGAGGACGATACATGGTGGATACAAGTCCACGAGAGGAGAGAAGAATGAAGTGCAAAGTTTTCAAAGGAGGATATTGCTTGTTCTAGGTAAGTGTTGGAAGAGGAGAAATAAGAATCAATTGAAGGTACAAAATTTAATGATAGATTTTGTTGAGGATTGCTTTCAATTTGAAAGGGTGGTATTACCACTCAACTAAATTTTATGAATCCATATTCACAAAAAAATTCCTACCTTGGATGTTTGATACAGGAGCATCCAGGGTGTAAAAGCAATCTTGCATCACTAAAAAATAATTTCTTTTGTTTTAGTTTTCAATAAGGGCTTTAGGGTTATAAAAATAAATATTCTTAATTTGCAACTTTGTAATTTTTCTTGCCAAAAAATTGTAAATGTAATTTTGGAGGAATTATGCTCTGGTAAATGTTTCAAATGCATAATGTTCCATTTGGGTGAACCATTTCTAGGTGGGGGCCAGTTAGTATGCATGTTCTTGCATGTTCAATTACATTCTTTGTATGTTGTTGCATGTTCATATTTGGAGTCATCGGAGCCACCACGAATCAATGGAGGTGTCTTAGTTGAACAAATTTGATTGGCCATGGTTAATGTGCCCATGTGAATGCCATGTGAGAATTGAGTAATTTAATTATTTTATGATTATTTCTCCAAATGGGGTGTGGGTTTTCAAAGGAGGTGTTTTACTTGTGGTTTCAAAAAATAATAGTGGTTTTTCTCATTCACAAATCTATATATTCAAGCCTTGTCATTTGGGAATGGGAATTTGGGGAGTTTTTGTAGGTGAAATGAGGAGATGCTTTCAGATTGAAGAGAGGATTTGGAGACTCTGTTGTTGCAGATTTCTATTTGCATAGAAGCCCATAATTTAGGGAGCTAGTGAGCTCCACATTTTGGAAGAAAGTGAGCTAATGAAGTCCATGTGAAGGGAGTTTGAGAAATTCTGAAGAAGAAGGGTTGAAAGAGACCAAAAAGATATTTTTATTATAGGTTTGAATGTGTACTACAAAAGTGTGAAGATTGGTGATTTCTTTGTTTGATTGCAACACTGATTTCTAATGAATATTATTGGTTGAAGAAGCTATAATCAAGTGAAAGAAGAGAGATTAAGGGAAACCATTTTGTATTTGATTTTTGGTGTCATATTTCAGTATCATATCAAATTTTTAGTGTTTTCCATCAGCCCATATTGCTAGAAAACAATTTTTTTTTTTATAAATGATTTGTTGTTATGTAATTGAAGAAGATTTTGAATGAAAAAAGAAGAATACTTCTTGCAGATTTTTGTGTTGTTTCAAACCATTTCTAAGTTGAATTTTTATATTTTCATGAGTATGTGAATGAGGGTTTGTTTCTTACTTCATCATTTGCATCAAAGTGTGTTATCCCAAGCATGTGGACAAATCACCAAGCGTCAGCCAATTTATACCAAGACCTGTGGGTAGAGAAGAGGAATTAATCATAGAAAGCTCAAAAGGTTTTTTGTAGGTAGTAGAGAAGCCCTGAGCAATTGAGAGCTAGGAAGATGTGAAGTAAATCTCTTTATAGATTACAGAGCATGTGATGTGAGTTGAGGAAATTGTAGCAATTGAGAGGATGGGATGGATCTTGAAGAGGCCCGTGATAATTTTATTCTAGGAGAAATATTGAGAATAAGAGGAAAATAGGAAGTACCATGAAGAATTTGAAAATATCTAGGTTGAATTAAATGTATTGCAAAGGAAGATTAAAGAGGAAGTGAGAGCATGGGATGAGAGACATGAGAAGAATAACGTTTTCTTGAAAGAGGACAACAAAAAGAAGAGAAAAAAGAAAGAGTGTTGCAACCATTTTGTAAGGGTTGAATATGAAGAAGATTATGTGGGGGAAGCCCACACAAGTGGAGAAGATATTGAGGCACAAGTTGCAGAGATATCATGTGAATGGAGTGCATTGTGTGAAGTGGATGAAGAAGGTTTGCAATAAAAAATTGTGAACATGGATGATCCTAAATTTGACAAGTGGGTTGGTGAGGAAGAGGATGATTTCTTGTTGAAAGAAGAGATGGGGATATTGGATAAGATATTTGAGAGGTAAATGTTGGATGAAGATGGTTAGAAGATGTAGATGGTAGAAGATAAATTGCAAGATTTTCCTAACATTATCTTCATTATAGGAAATAAAGAAGGAGATGCAAAAATAATGGTCCTTTGGGGGACATGAATACATGGTAGAAATTCAAATATTCAAGTGAAAAGATGCATACTTGGAGGGTTTTGAGGATGAAGAAAAATATGAGAAATTATTCGAATTTTGAGTTTAGAAGTGATGATTATCTACAATTTAAATGAGAGATTGCAGTAGCGGAAAATGAATTTGTAGTTGCAAAAAGGTATAGGAATCGATCCTAGTAAGTAACTCCTATTACATGCTTACTATAATTTTTCTCTACAAGCACAACCATATCATGAAAAAACTCAAAATGTGCACTTAATGGCTTCCCATGATACTATAGTTATTTTCAACATATAAAATAATCTATCAAAACCATGTTTTATACAAAGCTTTTGTTGAACTATAATCTAAAGCCTCTTATGATAGGATAATTGATGCTCTCAAAACCTTAAAGATAATTCTTTCTTATTCATGTGTGACCTTGAAAAGGCCTTCTTCTCAATAGTCTATCTCATTTTTTATGAGATCCATTCACATTCCATTTAATACCATGTATTAACCTTTTTCATATGCCTTCATACCCATTTTCATATTCCATTTCCATATCTTATCCTACCATTTTATCACCTTTATGTTGCATATATATATATATATATACTGATAAGCATTGTTATTTTAGCTTTAGAGAATATCTCATGCAACATGTTAACTAAAGAAGAAGAATGCAGACTTCTTGTCATCTTCTTCACATAAATATGGCTTATTCTTATTATTGTTGTTTCCCCTTCTACATGGTTGAATCAAGTTTCCACAATGATTAGAGTTCACTCTTTGATGTTGAATATGTGCCATTTTATCCAATGGAAAACTTCCTTCAACTCTTTCTTCATGAAACATTTATCCTATTCACAACACATATTCACACACATTTCTTGGGTTGGGCACATGCTTTCTACTATCGCATCTTCCTTTCATTGGAATTTCTACGTATATTATTCAACCACATGTATTCATTTCACAATAGGCTCTTTGTTGGTTCCATCATTGATATTTTATATCCAAGGAGTAGAATATGTGATAACATATGAAATTTCTAGCTATATGGAGGAGAAAGTAAAAATTTTCTTGTTTCCCATTTTCATCTTCTATTATAACAAGATTGTTCTTAATTTGTGGCTAGCATCCAAGGTTTTACATGAACCATTAAATATTATAGTTTGTTTGCCACATGCCAAAACAAACTATTGTATACCACTTGTTATAAAATCTACCTATATATATGATGTACTATTAGCTATGGAAAGATGGAATATAATAGATGAACTATGTGTTACCTTTGATAATTTGAGTAACACTTTGCATGATCAGTCCAATGTAGAAAGGCTCTCTTTATTTCATCACCTGGTGGATTGAGGAGGTAGGGACCACTTCTTGGAATTCCAATGATTTTCTTAGTTTTTATTATTTCAATAATGTGTGTTTCTGTCACATTGTATTCACAATTCTATAATTAGCTATTTCTATAGTAATCATGAGTATGGTTTGATGCTTACCATTTATAATTTGATCATAAATTATAGTATTATTTTCTAAATCATCTATTAGTATGTTGTCATGATACGATTCTTAGATTGAAATGTTTTAAGAGCCATAAGTTTACATTCTGGAATTATCATAAATTGTTGTTACTGTCACAAATTGCTACTATTCTTATAATAGTTCCTATTGCAGTTCTTGTCATAAAGACATAATAGGAAACTTAAATCATATTTTTACTTAGGAATTTCTTGTGTGTTTTAGTTGCATTTCATTTATACTCACCTCACTACTTGCAGCCCTTGCAAATATAGCCACTACACCTTTCACAAGTTTATGCCCCAGATTAACACAAACCAAAACTAATCTAGTTATTAATATTAAATCTTTTTCATTCTTTACCCCCAGTTTTGGCCTATCAATTGTCACTCTAATATTTAACACATTTCCAATGCTCAATGATGACGATAGGTCAGCAAACCAAAAATTAACACAAATATCATGTATCTCAATGGAATTAAATACTTTACAATAAATAAATTAAAATTACTAGAACTCACTATCACTATTTTTATGGTGGGTATATTTGCTACATACACATGATAATAATAATACTTTGTGGATCTACTCCTAAGTTATTCATGCAACATAAAGGTACATAAAAATGACACCCACAACCTATTCCTATAAATACTATGTCAAAATAGTTGTTAGTATTAGAGAAGAGTGATAAATTGATAAGTAAGAGGAATCATACAAAAAGTCCTTCTCAATAGTCTATCGTATTTCCTCTCTAATACTTAACATGTCAATTCTTAATAATTACCATAGGTCAACAAACCAAAAAATTAACTGGTGTGTGATAACTCCAAAGGTTGCTTGCACAGTCTAATAGAGACCTTTTCACTGTCTCCTTCCTTGAACCTGCTATCAATGGTTCTTGTTGAACTTGGATGACCAACCAAGCCCTGCCCAAACTCTTCTCAAAGAGTTTCCTCTTGTGCTTTACCTTTGGTGGATCAACACCTTCTTGCAACTAATTGCTCTTCCTTGGACTTAGAAGGATCTAAGTGCCAACTTCTCCATCTGACTTGAAATATTTGCAGGGGAGTTAGAAACACTGTCTCCTTGCATTTCAACTTCATTTGAATTCATCTTGGAGGTCCTTTAACTCTCACTTTACCCGATTTCAAAATTTTGCTTTGAAGAGGCCTATTTTCTACTAGCCCTTACCAGTCCCTTTTTAGCTTCTCTTGTTCAAATTTGACAAACAACATAGCAAATAAATTGCACTTTCGGATACCCTTTTCAGAGTTTTAAATCTTTCACAGGATTCTAGATCCCTACCTAGTCCGTACAGTGGCCTCCTATAATCAAGGTCTATTAGGGCTAATAGGCCTAATTCTTAGGGTTTCCAAGTTCTACTGCTAATATCTCCTCCCAATGGCTTAGTCAAGCTTCAACCCTTTTATCTTCTTTGTGTTAGGTCATTTTCCACCTGGTACTGTACTTTTTCCCTATAGTGGTACCTTCCCCTGCTAGTTCTCTTCACTTTTCTCCTCTCAAACTCCTAACCATGCATTCCTAGCTCGCCTAGGGTTTGAGATCACAAATTCCTGCTTGGCTCTTTGACACTCCTATCTCTAAATATTTACAAACATGTGGCTCCCCTTCCATACCCTGCTAATCTCAGGAAGAACCCAATGACAGAGTTT
Organism: Sequoia sempervirens; assembly: GCA_007258455.2. Lineage (NCBI taxonomy): Eukaryota > Viridiplantae > Streptophyta > Pinopsida > Cupressales > Cupressaceae > Sequoia > Sequoia sempervirens. The sequence continues at coordinate 25,092 of VDFB02057332.1, forward strand.
ATGGGGGAGCCATTTTAAAACTCACTGCTCAAAACTACAATTAAAACCCTGCTAAACTCTAATCTATATATCCCAAAACAACAAATCTATACTAAGCAATCCAAACACAGAAATAAAGTGACTCCAAACTATTCTAAGAGCATAAATACAATGATAAAACAGTGTATACAATGCCTAGGTAACTCTGTTTTTGAAAACACACGGGTAGCACATAGAAAAAAATACAGAATTCTGCCAAGCTTCCTTCTATTCTTTCACACCAAAAACTTATTACAATGATTACTAACTTGCTCTCTATGAGTCTTCACTACCTTTTGATGCCTTCTCCATCATTCAAGGGTAGTTGATCGAGCCCTTACTCCTGATTTTAAGGGATTCCACTCCAACTAAAGTGCATGCAACCAAACAAGCTCATCATGCAATCTTGCAACATTCTTGCAACTATGCCTTCATCCTTCATTATAGGGCCTCAATCTCCTTAATCTCGAACCAACAGCTCCTTAACTATCCCATGGCATCTTCAAACAACGAGGATAGCACACTAAATGCTTTATATCCTAACATATGTTGTCTTAAGCTAAATACAACATTTAACAACATAATAACTAAGATGATATTAATCCTAATGATTAACTCATCACACTCCACCAAGACCTTCTAAGGTCCAAATCAAACACTCAAACACATTAACACCCTGATTTGGCCAAGATCAGGTACAAGCCAAAATTGAGCAAACCAAATTGGGGTTTAGCCTAGGTGCTCCTGCACCATCCTCCCCAAAACAAAAAATTCAATCCACCCTTGGATTGAGCAGGTTGAGATCAATCCCCAACTTCTTGAATTCTGCCTCCTTGATCCATACTGCATCAACTTCAGGTTGTCCTTGCCTTTGGATCAGATGTTCTTTGTACTCCTTGGTTCTTGTTCACTTGTAGACCCTGGTATCCAAGATCTTATCAGCTTGCTTGATAGCAGTGGAGGGCAGTTTGAGTTCTTCCACATCTTGGCTGACTTCATGAAGGGTTTGATCCATGTTTGGTGGTGGTCCTCTGTAATGCACTAGATCTGTAACATTAAAAACAGGGGACAGTCCCCTGTCATCTAGCAATTGTACCTTGAATGCATTACTTCCATACTTCTCCAAGATAGGACAGGGACCTATTCTCTTCATTTGTAACTTGTGAGGAACTCCCTTCTGCAGTCTAGACTTGTTCAAATGCACCATGACTAAGTCACCAACATTATAGTGAACATCTTTCCTATGCTCATCCACCTTAATCTTATGTTTCATGGTATATTTCAGCCAAGGTTTTTCTGACTGTCTCATGTATCTCTTGCATTGCATAGGCAAAGTCATCAGCATATCCACTTCCCTTGACTCCATCCTTCAACTCTCTCAGCTCATAAACACCTCTAGGGTGCAGTCCATAAACAATTTCAAAGGGACTTTTCCCTGTTGACCTATTAACAGTATCATTATAGGCATATTCAGCCTGCCCAATAATCTGATCCCATTGTTGACCATACTCCTTGGTCAAGCATCTCAAGAGGTTTCCAAGTGTCCTATTAACCACTTCGGTCTAACCATCAGTTTGGGGATGGTATGCAGATCCAAAAGATAGATTAGTGCCCATTCTTTGCCAAAGAGTCTTCCAAAAATGACTCATAAACTTAGTATCTCTGTCTGAGACAATGTTGATTGGTAAGCCATGAATTCTTACTATCTCCTTAAAGAAAAGAGAGGCTATTTGACTGGCATCATTGGTTGTCTTGCATGGCACAAAGTGAGCCATTTTGCTGAATCTGTCTACAACCACATAAACACTGTCCATACCTTGCTTTGTCTTGGGTAAACCAACTACAAAGTCCATGCTCAAGCATTCCCATGGCCTAGAAGGGATAGGCAGTGGCTGGTATAGGCCTGCATTTGAAGAAGTGCCCTTGGCCTTTTGACACACTACACAACTCTCCACATACCTCTTGACATCTAAGTTCATCCTTGGCCAATAGTAAAATCTTTGAACTAGTTACTAGTTTTGGTGATCCCAAAATGACCACTCAATGCACCATTATGCTTTTCTTGTATCAAGTTTTCCCTAATAGAACCTCTAGGAACACAAAGCTGATTTCCTTTAAACAAAAGTTCACTTTGCAAGGTATATTCAACATATTTTCTATGGAAATGATTCTTGTATTCAGCACATACCTTATAAATATCTGCAAAGTCTTCATCATCTGCATATAGATCTTTGAAATGATCTATTCCCATGCTCTTCAACTGAATTTCCTGAATTGTGAGGACTCTTCTGCTCAATGCATCAGCCACTTTGTTGAGAGCTCCTTTCTTGTGCTTGATATTGAAGGTGTAAGCTTGCAAATACTCCACCCATTTCATATGCCTGTGACTCAACTTCTCTTGAGAATTCAGGAAACTGAGTGCTTGGTTGTCTGAATACACAATGAATTCCTTGGGAAGCAAGTAGTGCCTCCATTTCCTTAGATCTTGGACCAATGCATACATTTCAAGGTCATAAGAAGAATACTTCTTCTTGGCTTCACTTAACTTCTCTGAATGAAAAGCCACCGGTCTACCCTCTTGACTGAGAACAACTCCAATAGCCACATTGCTTGCATCACATTCAATGGTGAATAGCTTCTCAAAGCTTGGCAACACCAAAACAGGTTGGGTGGCTATCTTCTCCTTCAGCAACTCAAAACTCTTGTTAGCTTGCTCATTCCATACAAACTTGGTTTTCATTCCTCCTTTTATGGTATCCAACATAGGAGCACAAATAGCACTAAACTATTTGATGAATTTCCTATAGTATTGAGCAAGACCATGGAAGCTTCTTACCTCTGTTGCTGTCTTTGGAGTAGGCTAATTGAGGATTGATTCCACTTTGTTGCTATCCATCTTCAAGTTGCCATGTGATAGCACAAATCCAAGGTACACCAGCTCTGTTTTGATGAACTCGCACTTTTCCAAGTTGATCATCAGCTTCTCCTCCTGCAGCTTCTTGAAAATCAACTCAATGTGTTGGAGGTGCTCTTCTTTGGTTCTGCTATAGATTAGTATATCATCAAGATACACTACTACAAACTTGCCAATGTAGTCTTTGAGGATTTCATTCATGAGTCTCATGAATGTGGAGGGGGCATTAGACAAACCAAATGGCATTACTAGCCACTCATAAAGACCCTCATTGGTTTTGAAGGCTGTTTTCCACTCATCACCCTCATGTATTCTAATTTGGTGGTAACCACTCTATAAATCTATCTTGGCATAATACCTAGCTTCACCTAGACAATCCATGAGATCTTCAATCCTAGGGATAGGGAACCTATACCTGATGGTTATCTTGTTGATTGCCATGGAATCAGTACAAAGCCTCCATTCTCCTCCCTTTTTAGGTGCTAAGACAGTGGGAACTGCACATGGACTAATGCTTTTCCTAATGAGACCTTGGTCAAGAAGTTCTTGAATCTGCCTGGCTATTTCCTCATTTTGTTGAGGTGTCATCTTGTAGGCTGCTTTGTTTGGAAGGGTAGCTCCTGGTATCAAGTCTATCCTATGACTTATGGCTCTTTTAGGAGGTAATGTTGCTGGTTGACCACTACTTACAATACCTTCATAGGTCTGCAACAATTATTGTATCTCCTTGGGTAACTCTTTCTTTTCAGCTGCTTTCTCTTTGCTCACCTCTCTTGGCTTGATCATCACTGCATAGCCAACTCCTTCTCCTTCTTCCAAGGCTTTTAAGAACTCTTTTTCACTAGCTATGAGCAGTTTAGAACCTGTTGTCTGCACCTCTGTATCTTCTAACAAAGACTGAATCTTGAAAGTTACATTGTCTTTCTTGAAGGTATATGAATTCTTAGCTCCATCATGCATAGCTTGGCGGTCAAATTGCCATGGTCTACCTAGGAGCAAGTGATATGCATCCATAGGTAACACATCACACAAGACTTTATCTTTGTACTTTCCAATTGAGAACTCCACCCATGCTTGTTCATTCACCAAGACATGCTGACCCTTATTGAGCCATGTGACCTTGTAAGGATTATTGTGAGGTATCCTTGTCAATTTCAGCTTGCTGACTGCCTCCTCTGACACAATATTGTTAGTAGAACCTGAGTCTATAATGACCTTACACACTTTCCCCATCATCTTGCACTTTATCCTAAACAAGGACCTCCTTTGGCTTGGCTCTTCTTTAACCGGTTCCTTGATCAAAGTTCTCCTCATCATAATATTCTCACCTTCCTCTGAGTTCAATGGTACCTCAGGATGCTTGTCTGCTGCAGTAGTCTCATCTTGAATCAGATTATTCCTCTTATCTCCTCCATGAGAAGTGTTACCTTTCTCTGGACATCTATAGGCCGGGTGTCCCAATTGGTTGCAGTGGTAACATTTCATGTTGGTGAAGTAGCTACCTCTTCCTTGTCCACCACTTCTTCCTCTGGAGCTGAAACCTCTTCCTCTACCACCTCTACTAGAGCTTCCTTCTTGCTGTTCAGAAAATCTGACTTCTCCTTGGGCTCTTGGTTCTGAACTTCTTCCACCATAGCCACCTCTTTGTCCTCTGTTGTCTTTTCCTTTCCCTCTACCTTTGGGATTTTGCTCTTGCTTCTTTTTGCCTTTCTCCTCTATCTTCAAAGCCATTTGATAGCATTGGCGGACTTTTTTGAAGTTTACCAAACTCATGTCTTCTTGGATAGACCACTTGAGTCCATTTAAGTACCTTGCTAGCCTGATACTCTCATCTTCAACCACCTTTGATCTAAGGCACAATTTTTGAAACTCTTCTGTGTATGTTTGAACATCCATGTCTTTTTGCCTCAGATTGTGTCTTCTTCTATGCAACTAAACTTCATAATCATCAGGAAGATAGTTCTGCCTTATCTTAGTTACCATTCCTCTCCATGAAACTATGGGACCTTTGCCTTCTTTCTCTCTTTCTAATTGTACAAACTTCCACCATGTGAGAGTTGCTCCTCTCAACCTTGACTTGGCCTCCTTTACCTTTTGGGCCTCTGTTATGCCATCACATTCAAAGTGATTTTCAATGCTCTCAATCCAGTCTACAACTGAATCAGGGTCTATTTGTCCACTGAAAAGTGGCACACCATCCAATGCTTTACCACTTAAGGCTTGCAATGCCTTCAAGAATGGTTCTTTTGCAAGAACAGGATCAGGCTTTGGAGCTTCCTCCTCCAAATCCTCTTCTTTTTCCTTGGCTTCCTGCTCTTCCTTCTGCTTTATCTTGTCCTTCACATTATCTGCTGTCTCATGGACTTCATCCAAGAGTTTCTCCATTTGAGATATCCTTTCTCTGAGCAACCGATTGTCTTCCTCTTGCTCTTCTACCTTTTTAACTAGCTCTGCATTTGTCGCCATGGTTCTTTCCTCTGGTGTGTTCTCTCCTACTGACTCAGTGGGCTGCAACATCAATCACAAGCCTTGAATCCAACTTGCTCTGATACCAATATGGTGTGTGATAACTCCAAAGGTTGCTTGCACAGTCTAATAGAGACCTTTTCACTGTCTCCTTCCTTGAACCTGCTATCAATGGTTCTTGTTGAACTTGGATGACCAACCAAGCCCTGCCCAAACTCTTCTCAAAGAGTTTCCTCTTGTGCTTTACCTTTGGTGGATCAACACCTTCTTGCAACTAATTGCTCTTCCTTGGACTTAGAAGGATCTAAGTGCCAACTTCTCCATCTGACTTGAACTCTTTGCAGGGGAGTTAGAAACACTGTCTCCTTGCATTTCAACTTCATTTGAATTCATCTTGGAGGTCCTTTAACTCTCACTTTACCCGATTTCAAAATTTTGCTTTGAAGAGGCCTAGTTTCTACTAGCCCTTACCAGTCCCTTTTTAGCTTCTCTTGTTCAAATTTGACAAACAACATAGCAAATAAATTGCACTTTCGGATACCCTTTTCAGAGTTTTAAATCTTTCACAGGATTCCAGATCCCTACCTAGTCCGTACAATGGCCTCCTATAATCAAGGTCTATTAGGGCTAATAGGCCTAATTCTTAGGGTTTCCAAGTTCTACTGCTAATATCTCCTCCCAATGGCTTAGTCAAGCTTCAACCCTTTTATCTTCTTTGTGTTAGGTCATTTTCCACCTGGTACTATACTTTTTCCGTACAGTGGTACCTTCCCCTGCTAGTTCTCTTCACTTTTCCCCTCTCAAACTCCTAACCATGCATTCCTAGCTCGCCTAGGGTTTGAGATCACAAATTCCTGCTTGGCTCTTTGACACTCCTATCTCTAAATATTTACAAACATGTGGCTCCCCTTCCATACCCTGCTAATCTCAGGAAGAACCCGATGACAGAGTTTATGGGGGAGCCATTTTAAAACTCACTGCTCAAAACTACAATTAAAACCCTGCTAAACTCTAATCTATATATCCCAAAACAACAAATCTATACTAAGCAATCCAAACAAAGAAATAAAGTGACTCCAAACTATTCTAAGAGCATAAATACAATGATAAAACAGTGTATACAATGCCTAGGTAACTCTATTTTTGAAAACACACGGGTAACACATAGAAAAAAATACAGAATTCTGCCAAGCTTCCTTCTATTCTTTCACACCAAAAACTTATTACAATGATTACTAACTGCTCTCTACAAGTCTTCACTACCTTTTGATGCCTTCTCCATCATTCAAGGGCAGTAGATCGAGCCCTTACTCCTGATTTTAAGGGATTCCACTCCAACTAAAGTGCATGCAACCAAACAAGCTCATCCTGCAATCTTGCAACATTCTTGCAACTATGCCTTCATCCTTCATTATAGGGCCTCAATCTCCTTAATCTTGAACCAACAGCTCCTTAACTGTCCCATGGCATCTTCAAACAATGAGGATAGCACACTAAATGCTTTATATCCTAACATATGTTGTCTTAAGCTAAATACAACATTTAACAACATAATAACTAAGATGATATTAATCCTAATGATTAACTCATCACACTCCACCAAGACCTTCTAAGGTCCAAATCAAACACTCAAACACATTAACACCCTGATTTGGCCAAGATCAAGTACAAGCCAAAATTGAGCAAACCAAATTGGGGTTTAGCCTAGGTGCTCCTGCACCGTTAACACAAAGATCATGTATCTCAATAACATCAAATACTTTACAATAAATAACAAAGATAATCAAAATGACTAGGAACTCACTACCACTATTTTTATGGTGGGTATCTTTGCTACATACACACGATACCAATAATACTTTGTGGATATACTCTTGAGTTATTCATGCAACATAAAGGTACATAAACATAACACCCACAACCTATTCCTATAAAAAACTATTTCAAAAGAGTTGTTAGTATTAGAAAAGAATGATAAATTGATAAGTAAGAGGAATCATACAAAATGGATCTTGTAAATGGATGATGATGATTTGTATGGTGGTATAGTGCTACATGTATTATCAAGAGTATGAATCACTATTGTGATTAATGCATTTATATTGAAAATAAATTAATTGATTAGATGTACTTAAAGGGTAAAACCTTACTATAATCATAGAGTTTATGTAGTAGGAGTCAAAGGATCATGCAAAGATAATTAATATTCATGACACCTCATTAGATTCAACCTTATATATTATTGATCACAATATAGTTTATCATCCATGTTACAAATTGAGTAGATAAAGTACATGCCTAGGTGGATGTTGGGGAGTTCCCAACCATTTGGGGAGATATTTAGGTATATAGAAAAGACCTCCAGTGCTTTTATTTTTATGTATAAAGAGTAATGGTTTCAAAATACCTTTCTCACACATTTGAACAAGTCCATGACCTTCCTTTCTTAGTTCTTGCATAATTTTACATCCTAGGCCATATAATTTTCAATTGACATATATAGATAATTTTTTTGTGTATCATTTATTTGAGGAGATGGTGATCAACCATATATGGTTGTGTCCATATAGAGTAATGAAATTTTGTGATATTTATAATTAAATTTGTATTCACCAATGTAAAATGCATAATATAATATACCTAATCATAACCAAATAAATTATTTCCATTGTAAATAAAGTCTTTCTCCTTTGTTTCCTACTATTTAAGTTCGTGTTCATAAGATCTAGTTAGTTTTTGTGATTCTAGAGTAGATAAATATAATTGAATAAAAACCTTCTTGATCAAGCATATGAAAATTAGTATATGGATGAGGATTTGAATCTATTTTCTATTTATTTTAATATAAATTAAAGTAAGAACTCCATAAGTATAGATGACATATCCTTAATGGCATGGATACATAAGAAACCTAGTAATGTATTATAAGATAAATGATTAAATCACACATCTAATGACATGTATTAAGAGTAATTAGATATAAGCCATGATGGATAGGAAAATAGTTCACATAGATTAATACCCAAATTTAACGAAATCCTTCGATATAATTTTTTATTATATTTTGTATTTTAAAAGTAATGTAATTTATATGCAAATCTCAACTTTCTTTAACAATTAATAGTGATCTTTATATTAATTTGAGTTTTAATAATATATCAATTAATTGCATGATTATCTAGGCCTTCTAACAACTATTCATGCAAAATTTAAAGATATAATTTTCTTCTTAATCTCATGCAAAAATTCAGTAGCCATATATGATTTAAAAAAGTCATTAACCAAATATGGACAACAATGGTAAAATAGATTTGTTTAACCAAAAATGAATATAGACATGTACAATGTTGCATGTTTCTAAAAGTACAATATATCATGTACAATAAATTTATATAGACATATAATGTCACATATCATGTTAATATAAAAATATATCTATAAGATTACCATATAGTTATACAAAAAAGGACCCTAATGTAATCGCTTCCCTCTAGGGGAAGAGAAGAGATCACAACCCACCTTTTATTGTCCTTTGGATGGAGAGGCATATAGTGATGGTTTCTTTCGAATCCACTGAATTGACCTCCTCTCTAAACTATTCCTGGACCTAAACCTAATACAATAAAAAAGTATAATTAATATATAAAAAATAAATTATAGAATGACATATAAAAAAAAATTCTTATTGCATACTCATAATCACTCTGAACCCTTTTTGTCCTTCTTTATTTGTACTAGGGGGCATGTTTGACATGAGCTAGAGTTGTGAAGCCATGTGGCAATAATCAAGATAAAAATTAAATTAATAAAGAATATTATTTAAATTTTCTCTAATAAACCTACAAAATATAAAATATAATATGAAAAAATTGTTAATTTGGCTCATACCTTTTTCAAAGGCATTGAAGATGATATTACTACAACAACACCATGCTTCATTGTGTTATGGATACCAAGAGGAGTATCAAATTATGTTAGAATTTGAAAATGAAACAATATTATTCAATTACCAAAATCTTCCTAACATTATTTTATAAACCATCAATGATTAAAAATAGAAAAGCTTACGTCGATGATAGATTGATGACCACCTTGACTAGTAGTCCATT
>VDFB02057333.1:0-12103 GCA_007258455.2 Sequoia sempervirens
AATAGTAGTTACTATCAATGCTCACCAATAATTTACATAATAAATTACTTATTTAATTCACCTAAATATTTATTTGATCAATTATGTCCTATTCTTTCCTTTATTTATTTGTATTGTCAAACAAAACTACTTTGAGAATATAACTATCAATTGTTATTTTTCCAATCTAATCAAACCATCGCTAATCTCAATTTTCCTACAAATCAAAGAGAAAAACCATCTTGCTAGTATTTGGCAAGAACTTCACATCAATATCTAATATTCACAACAAATAAAAATAGGACCATTCTTGCACATTTTGGTAGGAACTTCATTGCTCTGCATCGACGTGAGAAATTGTGACTTAGAATTTTCTTAAATGTTCCATTTTCTCTATTTCTCATAACTAATGATTGTATACCTTATCCAAATTGGTTGTTTGACTACACTTCATATTCTTATTCTATAAGTTCATTACATACACAATAGATTGAATATTGTAAATAACAACATTAGTCATTATTACAAGGATCTCTACTTTTATTTGTTTTTACCTCTTGGAATTTTTGCTTAAGTTTGGTTTTTGTTGATACAAGAAAAATAAATAAGGAGAGTCTAAAAATGTGGAGCTAGCTTGATTCTACCCTCATCCATCTACCCCTTAGATAAACCGATTTATAGTCTTATTGCATGATTTGTCTCTCATATATGCCATTTATTGAAACTTTAAACTTAGTTTCAACTTTCTTTAATATTTTGGTTAAATATAAGGTTAGAGTATCTGTTTATCATCCTTCCAATAAATTGGAGGAACATAGATCTAGTTTTATAGCCAAACTCAATAGCTTGATTTGGGACACTACTTGTCTATTGAATTTCATTAATGTATACCAAAATATAAAAATTGAAGATGCCTTCAATAGTCAATATAAACCTACTATTTAAAACAAAACTCCTACTATAAAACTATCCAAGGATTCCATATTTAAATGTTGGTCATAATGAGTGCACCCCCTTGCAAGATTAATCACACTACAAGAAGATATAAAAATCACAAGGTTCCAAGCCTATTTGTCAAGTTGGAATAAATCCAATGCCACATTTCATGCTAAGTTCCATCATAGGCTTCTCTACAACATCATCCCTTAACCATGGACCTTCATCACAAACCTTATCTTACATAAAAGGATAATTAACCAAATGTAGGTTGAGGTTGTTTAGACTTTCTATTGCATGATGACCCCAGTTACATATGTCATAGACACAAGGTCATAAGTTTGTTGCAGACTATCAACATCCAGTTTGAAGTCATCAAACTTAGAAAAATATTCAGGAGAATAGGAATTCTATAGAGAAACTTTCTCATTACTCATTCTTAGAAGACAAAACCCTAACCTATTTTTTTTGTTTACAAACAATTTCTTTAATTTGATCCTTATATTTCTTTAGACAATTATAACCCCAAGAGACCATATTGACAGCATAACCATCATTTGGGGGGAAGTAGAGGAAATCCCAGGAGAAAGTATGAGGTTTGAAAATAAAGTTAGTACTGTGATCTTTCAAGATAGAGAAGTCCTCAACATCTAGTTTAAGTTCCTCTGAATAATATCCCTAACATTCATCCATTTTTCATTAAAATTCCTCTCATCCAAGCTTGATTGAACTGAGTGATGGTAATAGTATTCTCATAGACAAGTGTATGGTCTTGGTATCCATGACACTAGGGGGAATGCGAATGGGAAGTGGGTTGGAATTAAGAACAACAATGATCGTAGAATCTTTAACCAAACCAATATAATCCACATGATATAACTAAAATGAGGACTTTGTTTGTGGCCTCGACTTGGCCTTTCTATTGTTTTACATGGCCCTTGCTTGAGCTCACTTCGTCACATACTTTAGTTGCGAAGAAAATGTATTTACACTGATGTGTCTAGCTAAAATTTAATGGGAAAATGAAGTTCAATCCTCATATTTCAAATATTTCTTGTGGTTGGGATGGCCAAAGGGGCATAAAGTCTTGTTTTAATGGTATTCCAATTCAATATTTCACTACCTATTCTTTGGCATCAAGGCCCCCATAGACTTTCCAAGAGTACATTGCATGTTGTAGCATGAACTTGAAGTTCCAATGGCCTCCAATAAGATTCACATGTGCCTACTGAAGTACATTCCCAATCTCTTACTATGCCACACACTTTAATACTTGGTTGGGCCCCAACTAGAACAATAATCCATTGACTAGCTGGAATACCTTACTTTCCCATGCTAACCTTTAGTGGTTTCTTGCTTGTAATTCATGTATATTATATGAGGTTTGATTAATACTTGAAAGAAAATAGCAATCAACATTAATTAGAAAGAGGCAGCCATAAATATTGATAGAGGGAATCCATTCATATTTGTGCTCATCAAAAACTTGTTGAGTTTCGCTTGCAAAAACTTGGGATGAAAAAAATCTCACAAGTAGTTAAATTGTGTTACAATAATGTCCAATGAGACGCTAGAAGATTTGGGTTTGAAAAGGATAACACACCCAAATCCTTATAAGTTATCTAACTTCAAAATGGCCATCAAATATTGATAAATGAACAATGCTTAGTTGATTTTTAGATTGCTTGGTATAAGGACAAAATTTATCTGGAAAAATACATATCTATAAATTTATAAGTACAGATGTTTAGTCTATAAATAAATACACATTGATTAAGGATGGACTACATTATCTCTTCTTAAAAAGGTTTTTGACATGTTAGAATATGGACTATATTCTATTGAATAACTCTAAAATTTGAAACATAGTAGACTATCTTTATTTAAGTATTAATTTAAAGTTTTAAACCATGTTTCCAAAAAATTTTATGTAGACTAGATAGCTACTCAAAACATAAAGAATTTTCTATGTAGATTTTACTCATGAAGTAGATATTCTTGTTGCTGCAGTAGGTGTGCCAAATTTGGTTCGTGGTCATTAGCTAAAACCTGGTGTAGTACTAGTTGATCTTGGCTTAAATACAGTAGAGGTATGACACCTTCTAACTTCCTTTATTAAAAAAAATTTGTATGTAAAAGATAGTTAATATATAGCAAATTAAAACTATTGCTTCCACTTTTGCATGATCCTAGTGCTAAAAGAGAATACCAAAATTAGTCAGTCATGTTTCCTATGAAGAGGCTTCAAGAATAGCTTCAACAATTAATCGTCTACCATGTGGTCTTGGTCCAATAACTATTGCAATTCTTTTTTCCACTACTCTGCAATCATCAAAATGGGCATATGGGTTCAATTGATATTTTTGATGTTTGATTTAGGCCTTTTGCAATAGACTTCACATTATAAGTTTTATTAGGCTTATAAATGAATTATCTAAATTACTGAATGGAATAAAAAGATCATTTTCTATCGTAAGACATTTTTTGGAGACATTAGGAACCTATAAGAGGACTTGGAACTATATGCTTTCATTTTCATTTGTGCAAAAAATTGTAACATTTAAGCAAGTTGGTTATACATGACTCTATGCACAATGAAAGTTCTAAAGATTTTCGCTTTTTGAAAGAAGATGTTTTATCATATATGCTAAATGGTTAAGGAAATATTTGAACTCATAAATATTTACATAATGCTGGCAACATGCATGTAAATTGTGCTTTCTTATGCCTAAAAGCACAACCATAGCATGGGAATTTTGAATTGAGCAAAATTCTTTTGTTATAAGAGTCATTTTCTAATGGAAGACAAAGTTGACTCTATCAATGATTAAATTCCTAAATTTAGGTGACAACTATTTTATCTTGACCAATTGTTCCGAAAACATAGTAAACGAGCAACAAATAAAACAAAACTATACTAAAAAATTTTCACAGGAACTTCGCTGCTCAGTGTCTCCAATCATAAAAAAGGGCAATGTATTTGCATCATTATAAGGGAGAGGAGCCGATCGTGGGACAGGGTCCCATAGCTGGTATAGCTATGGACAGCTTGGGGCCCACTAGTGGGTAATTTTTATACCAATAAAAAATTCAAATTTCCTTTCCAATATGATATGACAGATTCATATTAAATTCACAGTATGTCCTATCATAGGTTGACTTTTTTGTTGCCACCTTCTCAATAGTGGGTGAATGCAAGTGGACATTTATTTGCCTATTTCATAATATCAAGTGAATGCATAATGATAATCTTATTTCTAGAATATAAATAATATTTGCCACCTTCCTAATAAAAGGTTGTTGTGAAGGGATATTTTATTAACCAAAATATAAGTCTTCTTGCATTAAAAGTGAGTTGACATGTACATAAGATAATGCCAAGTGATTTAATTCCAAATATATTTGAACAAAATACATTTCAACATGTCCCATTTCTCATATTACTTTTACTATCAATTGGGTCTCGGATGTCCATAATAACCAATCTTTTTTTGAATTTTCCTGCAAAATTGAAAAATACGAACTCTCAGGCTCACGATGCATTGCAAAATTTGAATATAACACTTAATTATCACTCTATTATTTACAAATCCACTAAAAAACAATAATCATAATTTAAAAAAAAAAATTGGTTACAATTCAAAAACAAACTTAATATCACTTCAAATCACCAACCAGAAATCCTACGTACCCATTAAGCTATCACTTCTACCATTAATCCGTTGAATGCAGATAAAATTCCCTCCCATAATTCAAATTAATCCACTTCTACCATTAGTCCATTGAATGCAGAAAAATTCCCTCCCATAATTCAAATTAATCCACTTGCTACCAATTCAAATTCAACAAACCTATTTATGCAAGCAATCCTCATTTGTGCGATGCAAGTTACACATTACAGTTTATTAAAAAATTTCAAATTTCTCACTTTCTGCTGCATGCTCCTGAGCGACGATGACCTCCTCTAGATCGATGCCCTCTCCTCCTTCAGCTCTTTGGGTAAGTCATTTCCATAACCATCCTTTATGGTGTCATCGACCAGTCTCCCTTTAAGCTCTATTATGGTAGAAACATTTCCAACCCTTTCAAATACAACTTTACCATACATATATATGCTGCACAAAATGATACATATCCACATATGTTTCCGACAGCCCTATCCATTTTCATGAAACTTACACATTTATCTATATCTGCAATATATATATCCTTGTTCATTTTAATGAAACTTACGCATTTCTCTCCCCCTATATATATAATATATATTTGCAGTAGATAGATACCTAATTTGAATGTAAATTAACAAGGTATAAATTGAATGTACATACCTATATTTGTTGATGAACTATTCAGTAATATATTAATTTCAAATTAGCTATCTATCTATCTCTGCAAATATATATATATATATATATATATATGCATAAATATATATGGAGAGAGATATGCGTAAGTCTCATTAAAATGAACAGGGCCATATATATTGTAGATATAGATAAATGTGTAAGTTTCATGAAAATGGATAGGGCTGTGGGAAATATTCCCTCCCATAATTCAAATTAATATATTACTGAACAGTTGATCAACAAATATAGGTATCTACATTCAATTTATACCTTGTTCATTTACATTCAAATTAGGTATTTGTCTATCTCTGCATATATATATATATATATATATATATATATATATATATATATATATATATATATATATATATATTTGCAGAGAGATAGATAGATAACCTAATTTGAATGTAAATTAACAAGGTATGTATATTTCTATTTTGCAATTTGAAATTAATACATTACTGAACAGTTGATCAACAAATATAGGTATCTACATTCAATTTATACCTTGTTCATTTACATTCAAATTAGGTATCTATCTATCTCTGCATATATATATATATTTTGCATACTCAAATTTATATATTACTGTACAGTTCATCACCAAATATAGGTATCTACATTCAATTTATACCTTGTTCATTCACATTCAAATTAAGTATCTATCTCTGCAAAGTGATTGTATGCATGTCCTCATTTACATTGAAGCTAATTAGATGTATGCTTTGTTTGTTCAATTAAAGTGACTGTAAATATCGGCCCCTATCCCTTACAGTCAACTATCATAATGGATAGCTCCTACTTATGTTACTATGTTGTTTGAGAAATGGTACTAACATAAGTAGGACTCAACCATCATCAAAGTTAGTTGTAAGGGAGAGGGGTTGATATTTACGTCACATCAAAACACTCTTGCCCTGTAGTGCATGCAGTTAGGACTGATATAAAATTCATGGCAAATACCATGACTTATAAACTATTGGAAAATGCCAAGAATCTAAATTTCATACATATATAAAAGTTGCATAATGCCAGCTCGACTGTCAAGGGACTTAAAAAATTACCCGACTGGGACGTTGATGACGTGGACCCCTTGCTCAAAGTTACCCTACCCACCATCGGTTACATTCAACTTAATTAGATGTATGCTTTGTCTGTTCTTCAATTGTACTGACAGTATGCGAAGAATATCTCAAACAGCATTATGAAACATTAACACAACTTGAAACAGCAGTATGATAGAAATATTTGAAACCCTTTATTGTCTTGCAAAGTTGTTTGAAGATATAAATATTTGTATCATGTTGATGTTGCAAGTTCATATATATGTGTATCATAATGTTGTGTCAATTATATGCATGGTTAGCTTGTTCTTCAATTACAGTCAATAGTAAATGTATGGATTCATTGTTTTAGTCCGTATCATTATTTTCAATATTAAGTGTGTGCTGTTTACTAATCACTATGTTGGTTCAATATAGAGGAAGATAAATGCACAAACAAATAGCAGGCGATCTTCAAGGAGGAAGCCTCCACAAAAGCGGAGCTGGACAACTATGCCCACGCACAAGAGAGGTGTGCATCTGCCACATAGCGATGAGGAGGATGTTGTCATTCCTGTTCACCACCGAACTGAAGAACCAAGTAGTGAGGAGGAGGTAGAAATTGTTTTGGAACAACCAACCGAATATGTAGTGCAAGCTAACCCAGCTGTATCAACCAAAAAGGTTGCACCGATGCATAAATGGACCCAAGCTGACATGGACCATGCCCTTGAAGATGTCGAAGACTATGGCTGGTCAACTAGAGGTGCAGCAAAAAAGTGGGGTATTCCTACCTCAACATTGTCCAATTGGCTAGGTGGTATAACCACTACAAAAAGGAAAGGGCCCCCAACAGTCCTAACTGAGGAGGAAGAGTCATTGATCATCAAATGGTGCAAGGAGATGGCTGTTGTTGGCCAAGGTTTGGAGATCCTCAATCTAAAAATGGAAGTTGCCCAAATATGTGAAACAAGGAATAATCCCTTCAAGAATGGGCTTCCTGGCAAGTCATGGTGGATAGGAATCAAAAGAAGGCATCCTGATCTCTGCTTGAGAATAACCCAAGGTCAAGATAGAGACCATGCTATAAATCTGAGGCAACCGGTTGTAAGTGCTTTCTACGACACTTTGGAAAAGGCATATGTAGGAGGGAACTATGGACCGTAGAGGATTCAGAACTGTGATGAGACAGGGCTGCAAGCTGGCCAGAATGGTAACATGAAGGTGCTTTCCATGAAAGGCGTGAGAAGTGTTGCTTACATTATCCCAAAGAGCCGAGAGTGGATCACTATTCTAGCATGTGTAAACATTGCAGGTCAAAAACTTTTAGGTTTTTATTTGTTCAAGAGCAAAAAAAATGTGCAAAACTACATAGCCAACTGTGAGCCAGGAGCATTGATGGCTGTTCAACCTCACGCATGGATGACTAAAGTGCTTTTTATCAAATGGCTGAAGTTCTTTACTATGCAAGTGCCTAGGGGTTTCTCGCCCACCCATAGACACCTCTTGATATTTGATGGGCATGGCAGCCATGTAGCCTTCTCTACCATTACCAAAGCAAGGGAGCTTGGGATTGACTTGCTCACCCTACCCACCCACATATCACACAAGTTGCAACCTCTTGATGTGAGTGTTTTCTCGTCTTTCAAGTGTAACTTCAAAAAGGAAAGAACAAATTGGACCATTAGACATCCAAATCTGGAGATAAGAAGGGCAAAATTGGCTACACTTGGTAGCCTAGCTTTTCAAAAGTCATTGACTTTTTCAAACATTACAGCTGGCTTCAAGAGGACAGGTATTTGGCCATTTGATCGAAATGCTTTGGATAATGACATAAGGGTTAGCAAGACATTCCACTTTGCTGCCCCTGAAAAAGCATCAGCTGCTACAAACATTCTAAGCCTTTCCAACAATGGTTTGGCAGTCAATGAGGGTGATTCTAATGTTGGAACTGCAGAAGTTGGAGATCAGCAAAATGGGATGAATGGTTAGTATGTTCTGCATTTGTTGTATGAAGTTATATTTCAGTATGTTACACTATGTACCATTGTTTGATATGTTTCTCATTTCCAATTAGCTCAATTAGATGTATGGTTAGTTTGTTCTTCAATTACAATCGATCTTACATGTATGCATTTGTTGTTACACTATGTTCTGCATTTGTTGTATGAAGTTATATATGCATATATGCAATATGCATATGCATTGCATATATGCATACATTGTATGAAGTTAAATTTTAGTATGTTGTTTTGAGAAATGGTATTAACATAAGTAGGAGTCATCATATGCAATATGCAATATGCATATGTTGTATGAAGATAAAATTCAGTATGTTGTTTGAGAAATGGTATTAACATAAGTAGGAGTCAGCATATGGTTAGTATGTTCTGCATTTGTTGTATGATGTCATATTTTAGTATGTTGTTACACTATGTACCATTGTTTGATATGTTGCTCATTTCCAATCAACTCAATTAGATGTATGGTTAGTTTGTTCTTCAATTACGATCGATCTTACATGTATGCATTTGTTGTTACACTATGTTCTGCATTTATCGTATGAAGTTATATATGCATATATGCAATATGCATATGCATTGCATATATGCATATGTTGAATGAAGTTAAATTTCAGTATGCTATTTTGAGAAATGGTATTAACATAAGTAGGAGTCGGCATATGCAATATGCAATATGCATATGCATATATGCAATTGTTGTATGAAGATAAAATTCAGTATGCTATTTGAGAAATGGTATTATCATAAGTAAGAGTCAACATATGCATATGTTGTATGAAGATAAAATTCAGTATGTTGTTTGAGAAATGGGATTATCATAAGAGTCAACATATGCATATGGTTGTGGATATTGTTAGCAATTGCCTTCTCTATTTGCATTTAAATTACATGGATTGGATTCGTTTGTTCTTCAAATACTCTCAAACTTACATGTATGAATTTGTTGTTTCAGATTCCAATGAACCACTTGAACCAACAGTATTGGGAGACCAGAGTACTATTGGAGACATATCTCTTTCCCTGCCAACTCCACCTGAGCAGCCCTCTTGGCTCTTTGATGGTGCTACCAATCTTGCTATGGATATGCATGTGGATGAAGAACAGAGTCTTTCAATGCCATCTCCACCGCACTGCATGGGTCCCAATACGTTAGAACACTTCTATGCTGATTGTGGAGATAGTGACAGTGAGCGGTTAGGAGATAGAACGGATGCTACAAATAGTGAGATGCCAGAAACAAATAATGCCGATTTGATTGAGCCTTTGGGAGGCCAACAAACTTCACGCATCTCACAATTCTTGAAGCTACCAGTTCATGTGGTGAAAGACAAGTCTAATAAGGTAGCTGACAGTGGGATCAAGTTGCAAAGAGGATTCCAACTCCTAATTGCTGATGACTTCATGGCAATGCTAAGTGAACAAGACAAAAAGAAGAATGAATTAGAAGAATTGAAATTGAGGAAGAAGCAACAGCTTGCAGAGTGCAAGATAGAAAGGATTGCAGAATTGGAGGCAAAAAGTCTTATGAGAATTGAAAAGGAAAAGCAACGAGTAGCAACAGAGGCTAAAAAGGAGCTGCAAAAGATGAAAAAAGGACAAAAAAGGGAGGACCAACGGAGAGAAAAGGAAGTCGCAAAAAAGGAAAAAGAGTTGGAGAAGGCACAAGAAAATGGTGCAAAGGAGAGGCAACTCAACAGCCCTCTAAATCCCTTGCCTGACTGCCATAGGATCTTCATAGATTTCATATCTATTCAATGCCCCCAATATTGTCCATCACCTACCCAAGCTACCAACCAAACATTTCAGAGTTGGAGTCCTTCTCAGTCGCTCTCCTATACACACTCACCTAGCCCCACAAGAAGCCAACCATATGAGAGTTGGAGTCCTCGCTTACATGCCTATCAAACCTCACCCACCCCAAGCATAATCCAACCAACTCAATCATGGAGTCCTTCTCCATCACAAGCCACATCCAACTCACAAGACAACTTGCCATCAAATTTTAGTTTTCCTACATTTTTCGATTGATTTGAATGTTTGGTTGCTAGTTTTTTGTTGTGAACTTCTTGATGGATTCAAAACAATGTTTGAACTTTTTTTGTTTTGAATGTTTCTAACTTGAAACATCAGTATGGATACCATAGAGACAACATATTCCATCATGTTACTGTCTATCTCTGCAATATGAAACATATGTATATATTTATCTCTGCGAGAGGAAACTGATGTATCTATCTATAGTAATCTATACATATATGTATCATAACAGTGTATGACTCTACTGTTTGAAGTTAATTTGAAAATTCAGTATGCTGTATCATTTTGTGCATCATACATATGTATGGTAATGTTGTATTCAAATGGGTTGGAAATATTTCAAACATAACAGAGCTTAAAGTGAGAGTTGTCGATGACAGCATAAATGATGGTTATGGAAATTAACAAGGTGTCCACTCATTTAAATGTAAATGGACAAGGCAATTGCTTACAGTATGCACATACATATGCATATGCGGACTCCTACTTATGTTAATACCATTTCTCAAACAACATACTGAATTTCATAGTGTAACAAGAAATTCATACATGTAAGATGGAGTGTAATTGATGAACAAACTAACCATTCATCTAATTTAAATGTAAATGGAGAAGACAATTGTCGACAGTATGCACATAAATATACACATGCACATGCTAACTCCTACTTATGTTAATACCATTTCTCAAACAACATACTAAAATTTAACTTCATACAACAATTGCATATATGCATATGCATATTGCAAATATGTATATTTGCATAGATGCAATATGCAATATGCATATGCATATCTAACTTCGGTACATAGTGTAACAACAAATGCATACATGTAAGATCGATTGTAATTGAAGAACAAACTAACCATGCATCTAATTGAGCTGATTCGAAATGAATGACAAATTCACCATATGTTGACTCCTACTTATGTTAATACCATTTCTCAAACAACATACTGAAATTTAACTTCATACAACAATTGCATATATGCATATGCATATGCAACATATATAAAAATGGTGCATAGTGTAACAACATACTGAAATATAACTTCAAATAACAATTGCAGAACATAGAAACCATATGCTGACTCCTACTTATGTTAAGATTGAGTGTAATTGAAGAACAAACTAACCATGCATCTAATTGAGCTGATTCGAAATGAACAACATATCAAACAATTGTACATAGTGTAGCAACAAATTCATACATGTAAGATTAAGTGTAATTGATGAACAAACTAACCATGCATCTAATTGAGGTGAATGAAAATGAGCAACATATCAAACAATGGTACATAGTGTAACAACATACTGAAATATAACATCATACAACAAATGCAAAACATACTAACCATATGCTGACTCCTACTTATGTTAATACCATTTCTCAAACAACATATTGAAATTTAACTTCATACAACAACTGCATATATGCATATGTATATGCAACATATATAAGAATGGTGCATAGTGTAACAACATACTGAAATATAACTTCAAACAACAATTGCAGAACATGTAATTGTAGACCTGCAACTTGCATATATATAATGGCAGTATTAGAACACTATCATACAGTCCATAGTATCAGGTGGCATGCACCTATGTTTTGGCCAAAGTATGTATGTATGTGTGTATAGTATCCTATACACACATACATGTATGCATGTGTGTATACATACTATACACACATGCATACATGTATGTGTATAAGTATATACACACATGCATG
>VDFB02057334.1:0-41823 GCA_007258455.2 Sequoia sempervirens
GACAATGAGTCCTATTTTGGCAGTGAGCTTTTCTAGCAGTGAGCCTTTGTATTTAGTTTTGATATTCTCTATATTGTAAGCTGATCCTCATTGTAGTTTTTCCCTTATTGGGTTTTCCATGTAAATCTAGTGTTATTGTGTGTATGGTTTTGATTCTTTCAATTTTTGCTTTGATACTTAATGATTAATCATATTAGAAGAATAAACGATTTGTGAATGTTAATAGATTTAATTTCTAGTGAAATTTATTAAAGGTTAAATTTGCTACAACTAATTCACCCCTGCCTCTCAGTTGTCTTGTTCAACAATTGGTATCAGAGCTTGGTTCCTTGGAGAAGAGATTAACCTCTTGAGGAAGTTTCGGGATGGTGAAGATCACTATTGAGTGATGTCCTAAGTTTGATGGGACTCATTATGCCCTCTAGAAAATAAAGATGGAAGGATATCTAGAGTATTGTGGTTATGATATTGAGAAAGCTTATAAGATTTCCTACACTCCTCCTACTAATGGTTCGAGCACAACTGATGAAATCAAGGTGCATGAAGCAAACAATAAGACAAAGTTCATTATGAAGAATAGTCTTTCATATTCCAAATTGATTAAAGTTCAAAACCTAAAGACTGCTAAAGAGGTCTAGGAGGCATTGGAAAAGATTCGTGAAGGAGATGAAAAGGTCAAAGAAGCAAAGTTACAAAATTTGGAGGCAGAGTTCGAAATCTTGCATATGTCTAAAGACGAGAACATTAAATCCTATGTACAAAGAGTGGATGAACTGGTAGGTGGAATGCAAGGACTTGGGGTTACAGTTGATGAATCCATGATTGTAAAGAAAATTCTCAGAACTCTCCCTGATGCATATAGTGAAAAGGTATATGTTATTAAGGAATTTATAGATTACAATACTTATACTAAAGATCAGTTATTGGGTACTCTAACATCATTTGAAATGAGAAATCATAGCTTGAGAAAGGGATCCAAGACATAAATTGCTTTCAAGACTACAAAAGTTGAAGATCTGGAAGAAGAGAACCTCAATGAAGTAGAAGTTAACTTTGTAAGAAGGATGAAAAAGGGTTTCGATAAGTATGATGGTAAGTTACCCTTTAAATGCTTTAGTTGTGGAGGAATAGTCATTATGCTTCAAGATGTCTGGAAAGAGCTAAGAAGAATAAACATTGATTAAGCAAAGAAAACAAAGGAAAGACGATTAAGATAGCATATTATGTGAATGAAGATGCTAGTATTCTGATGAAGAATCTAATTATGGATATTTTGATGAAAATGAATGCTTGTTCTTGGATATAAAAGATGAATCTACTTCTGCTAATGCTAAAAGATAGGAAAAGGAAAGTGCTCCAAAGAAAGTTGAAGATACGGTAATATCTGCTCTTCACGATAAACAGGAAAAGAACTATTGGGTTTTTGATAATGGCTATTCACATCACATGACTGGTTGTAAGAGTAAGTTTGTTAAACTTGAAAATTATGATGGAGGCTTAGCTAAGTTTGGAGATGATACTGGTGCTAAGATTTGTGGAATAGGTTCAGTCAGTTTTGATGGCAAGCATAATACTGACGATGTCTACTATGTTAAGGGTTTAAGGCATAATCTCTTGAGTATTGGACAAAATGTAGCAAAGGATATAATCTTGTATTTGAGGATGAGAGATGTGAAACCGGGAAAGGATCCAAAATAGTTATTGTTGCAGGAAAGAAGTATGAAGGAAACATTTATTAATTTAAGGGTGTTGATGGGCATTTATGTATGTCTTAGATTAATGACAATTGGTTATGGCATCAAAGGATGTGTCATATGAATTTTGAAAACTTGGCAAGTATCAGTGCAATAAAAGCTCTAAGAGATTTACCGAGGATTACAAAGCCCGTTAATTTTGTTTGTAAGGATTGTCAGTTTGGAAAGCAAGCGAGAAACTACTTTAGGTCAAATGAACAATCTACTACCGAACTACTGGATTTAATTTATGCAGATCTTTGTGGTCCTACAAGAGTAAGAAGTTTACAACTTGTGACATGTACTTTATGCTTTTAATTGATGATTACTCTAGATATACATGGGTTAATTTTCTTAGAGAAAAATATGATGCACTAGATAGATTCAAGGAATTTAAGGCTATGGTTGACAATGAAGCAAATTTGAGAATAAAATGTTTGAGGTCTGACAGAGGTGGTGAATTCACCTCCAATGAGTTTAACATGTTTTATGAAGTTCATGGAATAAAGAGGCAACTGTCTGCTCCTAGAACTCCTCAGAAGAATGGATTTGTTGAAAGAAAGTAAAAAATGATTCAAGAAGTTTCTAGATCAATGATTAAAAAAGTAGGTCTACTTGAAGTTTACTGGAGAGAAGTTATTCATATGGTTGTTTATGTGTTCAATTGAGTTCAAGCAAAAGCTAATAGTTGATGCAGGAGCATCCATGGCTCAATGCAATCATGTGACAACTTGAAGGTGTCATTTTTAAATTTTTCAATTTTGGTGTGTTGGATTTCATGTTTGATTATTGAAATTCATATTTTGGCATGAAATTAAATATCTTGTAATTTGGGGAAATTTTGAATTTGAAATTGATTTCAATTTGGGTCAAATTGGTGAAGGGGAATCATGGAGAATATGCTTTGATATCGAAAAGGTAGAAAAATCAATTAATTGTGTGGGTTTATGGGAGCCATTAAGGCCATTTGTAACTCCTATTTTGAATTTTCACAGCTCCTAAAAAATAGGAACCCAGGAGGTGGGCACCCAGGTTGAGGAATCTGCTTTTTGCTTTATTTGAGAAAGCATGAAAGCCATTTTAAAGACCATATTAAATTTTGACTAAGTTTGGAGGATTAAAATATATATTTTATTGAGCCTTGAATATTAAATTATATTTTATTTTCCCTTCTTGGAGGTGGGCATTTATTTTCTTGAGCAGTTTGGAATGAAAGCAAAATGACAATGAAATGCATTCGAAATTGCATTCTAGGAAAGCATGGTGAAATAAAATTGAATTTCATTCATTTTTGAGATATTTTTTCATAGGAAAAAGATAGGAAGAGAGGAGGAGGTCGTGGGTTACCTCCAAGAGTGGATTTTATGGTGTGTTTACATATTTGAGAGTGTTTTTGCAGGGTACAAAGACTACCTTGTGTTGCAGATTGAAGGGTTTGAATGGTGGAAGTGATTTATTGTGCAAGGTGTTGGTATGTGGCGACTGATCATGCTATACTGTATAGCCCATGGTATACTGTACACCCCGGCCCCTATCCTTGCCGGGGTCTGGGATCGAGCGGGGGTTCAGGGGCGGCAGCCCCTGAGAAAAATTTTCCTCCTACTTTTTCGTGTGATCACCGAAAAAGGGAAAAATCAATGAAAAAGAAAAATCCGATTTTGTAGAACCCAAAATTTGGAAGCTTCTAAGCTTGTTAAAAGGGGTTCGGATGGGTATTACAGTGTGATGAAAAACGCGATTATTCGCAAGATTGTAATAGGTTTTACACTAGATAATAAAACTATTGGATGGTTGCGGTTTGGTGGATGTAGCCCGAATTGGGTAAACCACGGTAAATTTTTGTGTTATGATTTATTCTGTGTGTGTTTTAGTTTCTCTGTTTATTAATTAAATATGCATTTAATTGTTAGATATCTGCCATCTCGAACCCTAACACATGTGCAAGTTGCGGAGAAGCTCAAGAGGGTGTTGGAATCCTCCATGAGAGGGTTTGAAGAAGTTTTATTTATAGGTTGAAGATAAAGACAACAACTACAACAATACTGATTGATGGTGAGTTGATAAATTCAGTAGTTATTACATTGTTGCACACTATTTTGCAGGAAGTGTTTTGATGAATGAGAGGGAAGATTTATTTTCTATTATAGTTCATTATTTTGCTGTCATTTTAGATTTCATATGGGCATGTTACAGCCCTTGAGTCCCTTGAGGACTTTGTAATTTTTTCATAATGATTTTTGTAATGGAGATTGGTGATTTGGTTGCACAAATCTACCCGATTTTTAATACAAATTGCAGCAAAGTTTGTGTGAGTCTTTCATGAGTATTTTAGTGTTCTACGAGGGGTTTTGCATTGTGAGGGAATTTTTTTTATCTCTTATACATTAACAGTACTAATACCCCCTATTAGCTATGGTGTCGAAGAATTCCTACTGTCAAGTATTTTAAGGTATTTGGAAGCAAATATTTAAAAGAGATGTTGAAGAAGTTTGGAATGGATGGTTCCAAACCGGTATGCACTCCTATGGTGACTAGTTGTAAATTTAGAAAAGATGATGATTCACCTAAGGCTAATCAAAGCAAGTATAGATCTATGATTGGATGACTTTTTTACTTAACTGCTACTATACCAGATATTATGCATGCAATTTTTCTTGTGGCTATATTTCAAGAAGACCCTAGAGAAACACATGTTGTTGTTGTTAAGAGGATATTTAGATATTTGAATGGCACTCTAGATTATAGTTTTTGGTATCCTAGGGATACTAATTTTACATTGAGTGCTTACATAGATGCAGATTGGGCAAGTTGTGTTGATGATAGAAAAAGTACAAGTGGTGGTGCATTTTTTCTTGGTTACAGATTGGTGTCATGGTTGAGTAAAAAGAAAGATTCAGTTTCCTTATCCATTGTTGAATATGAGTATATTGCTGCTACATCTTTCTATACACAAGTTTTATGGATAAAACAAACATTGAAAGATATTAAAGTAATGTATGATGATCCCATTTCTATCTTCTATGATAATACAAGTGCAATTAATATTTCAAAGAATTCATTGATGCACTCAAGGACAAAGCATATATCTATTAGGTATCACTTTTTGAGAGAAAAGGTTGTGGAGAATGAAGTAACGCTTGAGCATGTGCCTAAAAAGGATCAAATTGCTGACATATTTACTAAGGATCTTCCTAAAGATACTTTTGAGTATCTCCGAGAGAAGTTAGGGGTCATTTCCCCTCCTTTCTTGAACTAGATGCATATAGAGATGCATCAGTCTGGTGGATCTATGGATCTTTCTTTTGGACTGATTTTTGGAGGATACCTCTCAAGGGGAGTAGGTAGTATCTTGTGTTGTCATTGGAAAATTGGTTGGGTATACTCCTAAGGGGGAGTATTCTATACTGGTAAGATCCTTAATGTCAAAGGGGAAAGCAATGTTGAATATCTTTTTCCTTTTCCATTGATGTCAAAGGGGGAGAAGAGTATCATGTAAAAAAATTTATATGGAGAAGAGTATCATGTGAAAAATTTTATCTACTGAGGGGGGGGAAATAAAATCATGAGAAAGTATGTTCAAAGCTTTTGTATTGTCTTTGATGTTTTTTCACATCATGTTTTGCCATCAATGACAAAAGGGAAGATTGTTAAAAGTATGAAGGTGTTTTCATTGATGTTAATTGGTCAACGGGTCAATTGGTTTTTGTTATTGATGTCATATTAGCTGTATATGTCGAGGATATTGAGAAAATTGTAATAAAAAAGGTTGAAGGTATTTAGTGTTTTCTCCAAGTTTTTCTCTGGAATTTGATGTTATGCTAATGAGGATATGAGGTATTGTTCATGATTGTTGGAAGCTGCTATATCCATAATTTGGGTTTCTTGTATAGTGCAAGTTATGTTCACTAGTTGTGAACTGTGCTTTTTTGTGTGTCTGGTTGAGGTCAGGGAGAAATGTAGTTGCTCTGAATTTATTCTTATTTGATTATTATGACTTTTGGTTCTTGGGATAAGTTGAAGAGGTTGTGTTAAAGTTAATTTTGTTATTTGGAAAGATTGGATCATATTGAGGTTGAGTGTGCTTAATTGACTTATGTGTTTTACATTGGTTTTGGCCGACCTTGTGTTAAAAACTACTTACAAAGATCATGGAAGTGTGTTGAGGTGTGTTAGACTTATTTAGGTCCTCATTGGGTGTGTGTTTGAGTCGTCATTATTCTAATTCCATCGTAGAATGTTTTGGCGCCGACCTAATTTGAATTTGTAAATACAAATTGTATGTGGCCATCTTTGGATGAGTTTCAAAGTTGGAGATCGTATAAATATATGTTGAGATGTTGAGAAAATATAAGTGGATGAATGCAAGAGCAAGATAGATGTGGAATAGTGTGTGTGTGTGTGTGTGTGTGTGTGTGTGTGTGATGCAAGTTTGAGTAGATTAGTGTGAAATTCAAGTGGAAAATTTTTGGAGGTAGTGAGCTGAAAGTGTACTCTATCATTCAAGTATGTCAGCAAGTGTGTGAGAGAATTGTAGTGGAAATCTCTATTACATTGAGATTGTTTTCTCTCTGTAACAAATCTCTTCTATCTTCTTTTGTAATTTTGTGGCAGTGAGCCCTCCGGGTGGTTAACCTTTACTGGACAATGAGTCTTGTTCCGGACAGTGATTCATGTT
This sequence comes from Sequoia sempervirens, assembly GCA_007258455.2. Lineage (NCBI taxonomy): Eukaryota > Viridiplantae > Streptophyta > Pinopsida > Cupressales > Cupressaceae > Sequoia > Sequoia sempervirens. The sequence goes on from VDFB02057334.1 coordinate 6,409, forward strand.
TTGGCAGTGAGCTTTTCTAGTAGTGAGCCTTTGTATTTAGTTTTGATATTCTCTATATTGTGAGCTAATCCTCACCATGGTTTTTCCCTTATTGGGGTTTCCACATAAATCTAGTGTTATCATGTGTATGGTATTTCTTCTTTCAATTTTTTCTTTTACACTTAATGATTAATCATATTAACAGAATAAAGGATTTTTTAATGTTAATAGATTGGATTTCTAGTGAAATTTATTAAAGTTTAACTTTGCTACAACTGATTCACCCCCCTCTTAGTTGTCTTGTTCAAAAACTACCTTGTAAGGGGGCTTCGATGAGCTGATCAGCAAGAACTTTTCCTTTAACATGTTTTATGTCTACATACTCAATATCGAATTTACTAAATACCATGATCCATTTAGCTACTCATCCTTGGAGTGTTGCCTTTTAAAGTAAGTATTTTAATGGATCAATCTTCTAGATGAGTTGAGTCTTATGATTGAGCATATAATGTCACAGTTTCTTAGCACAAAATACCATAGCCAAACATGCTCTTTCTATTGATGTGTAGTTCAACTCACTGCCAGCTAATGTGTGATATATGTAGTATATCAATCTTTCTTTCCCCTTGTCATCATGTTGAGCTAATAATTCCTTCAGTGCCACTTGAGTAGCTGATATATATAAGAGAAGTGGTTTGTCTGGTTGTGGAGGTAATAGGACTGGTGGTGTTGCAAGATAGTCTTTTAGTTGTTGGAATGCTTGTTGACAATTGTCGTCCCATTTGAACATGATGCTTTTGTGGAGTAGGTGTGAAAATAGTTGACATTTATCAGTCAATTGTGCAATGAATCTCTAGAGTGCTTGTAGATTTCCTTGCAAACTTCTGAGTTGTTTGATGTTCTTTGGTGGAGGAATTTCTCTTATTGCTTTTATTTTTGTTAGATCTTCTTCAATTCCTTGGTAGGAAATAATAAAGCCCAATATTTTTTTGGATGAAACTATGAATACACATTTCTTAAGATTAAGTTGTAGTTTGTACTTTTCCAATCAATCAAAAATTATTTCAAATACTTTTGTGTGTCCATCTTTTGTTTTTGATTTTCCTAGGAGATCATCCACATAGTCTTCCATAATGTCATGCAGCATGTTGTGGAAGATGACAGTCATTTCTCTTTGATATGTTGTTCTTTCATTTTTGAGTCCAAAGGGCATGACTTGATAGAAAAAAGGTCCCTCATAGAGTTATGAAAGTCATTTTATGTTGATCTTCTTTGGCAATGTGTATTTGGTTATAGCCTAAAAATCCATCTATGAGGGATAAAATTTCATGTCCAACGGTAAGACCTATAATCATATCAATGTTGGGAAATGGAAAGTCATCTTTTGGACATGCTTTATTGAGATCTCTGAAATTTGTACATATGCGGATGCCCCCAGTAGGTTTTACAACTAGTACAATATTGGACACCCATTCAATATAATCAATAGGTTTGATAAATCCAACTTCTAAGAGTTTTTGTAACTCTGCTTTTACCAAGAGAGTTATCTATGGATACATTTTTTCATAACTTTTTCTTGACAAGTTTTACATCTAGATAGACTGCCAAATAATGTATTATGAGAGATGGATCCAATCTTATCATGTCTTTGTATGTCCAAGCAAAGATAATGGATCTTCTTTTGAGGAACTCTCCCAATTTTTCATTAATTGTCTCTTCTAGCACTTTACCCATGTAGGTAATTTTAGGTTCCTCGTTTGTTCCCAAATTGATGTTTATGATGTCTTCAATCACTATAGTAGATGTATCATCATGATTGTGGATCGAATCCTATGCCCCATCCTCCAACACCTCAAAAAGGTTTTCATTGGAGGATGTGTCTTTTATTTTTACTTTTTCACCATCCAAAAGCACCTCATTGAGGTTTTCACTAAGGGATCTTTCTTTCTTATTTTTATGTTTTTTATTTTTATGAACATGATTTGTTCTCCAAAGTAGGCATCTTTGTGTAGTGTGATTTGGTTACCCTGCTTATGGTCTCCTAATGGGCTCCATGATTCCTTGTTCATGTGCCCCCAATCCTTTGCCTTTGTAGCCCCAATTTTTGCATAAGTCATGTCCTTTAGGATACCTATGGGTCTCCATGGTAGGAAGCTCATTTTCTTCTTTGTACAACCAAGCTGAAACATCACTTTCTAGGCCCAAGTTCTCTTTGTCTAGTAACCCCCATTTATTTGAAGGTTTCTTTTGGTTTTAAGTTGAGTGTTTGACCATATGAGCGTGGAGATGTAGGGAGTTGTCCTATGCAAAAGTAATTTTGAATTTTATATTCTCCACATCCTTTGTCGGTTATCTTGACCTTGTCCTCGAAAATGGAGGGTGGTGTGGATGATGGTTGTAGTGCAGATGGATGAATGTAGCTGGATGAGGTAGAAGCTTCATCATTAATAGGGAAATGGTGATAAATTTTGTACTTTCCTTCCAATGCTTTACAATATTGGAAGGGTTGTGGATCGACAGGAATGGTAATTTTTTTTTTGTTATGAGAGAATTTTAGACATTGGTGATAGGTGGAAGGGATGGTTTGCATGGCATGTATCCAAGGTCTTCTAAGGAGAATGTTATATGGTAGGTCAAGGTCAAGTATGTGACATATTGTCTCCATAATGGTCGGTCCAACTTGAATAGGTAATTTGATAGTACCTTTTGATTCTCTCTCAGCATCGTCATATGCCTTGATAGTTATCTTTTTATGGGGATCAATGGCATCATCTGAATATCCCAATTTTTTTATTAATTTTAATGTACATATATTTAGATTGGATCCACCATCTATTAGGACCCTTTTGATGTTATGCTTGTGGCCAATGGCTTCAATGTGCAATGGTTTATTTTGAGGTGTTTCGGTATGAAGGTATTTATTAGTGAATGATAGTTGGTGTGAGGATGAGAGGTGTCCAATTATAGCTTGGAATTGTTTAACATTGATATCACTTGCTACTCAGGATTCTTTGAGAGATTTCTCAAGTGCTTCTTTATGGGTGGGTGATGTACGAAGAAGTTCTAAGATGGAAATTTAGGATGGATTTTTCCAGGGTGTTCAATGATATTATATTTATTAGTGTTGGATGGAGTGGATGAGGAGGATGATGCTCCTTGTATTGTCACTCAGCCATGACGGGTGGTGACAGCGCAATCAGGTGCTTTTACTGTTATGGTGTTGCATTGTTCGATTCGACTGATGATTGTGTCATGTGCAGATGGGTTGGAATTATTGGTGTATGTATGTGAAAAATTATTATATGATTTCCCATCATTATGTTGTGGGAAGGGTTGTGCATAAATTCCTAGTTGCTCATTTGGGGAGTTTTGATTTTGAATTTTAATTTCTTCCTTATCGATGAGGTCTTGAATGTAATTCTTTAGCCTCATACATTTGATGGTGTTATGTCCTTTAATGTGGCAGTATTCACAATATTCATCTTCCATATACTATTTGGGTTTGGGTTTTCTTTCATCAAGAGGTGTAGTGATAGGGAATTTGATCATGTTTGTTGGTGCCAATCTATGGAATATGACATCAAGAGGTTCCCCAAGAGGAGTGTATTTGTGTTTGGATTGATTATTATTTTGCTTGCCTTTTCCTTGGGGAATGGTAATGGTCTTGTACACACCTTGCTGTTGTTGTGTGTTGTGAGATGATGTGCTTTGTATGTTTTGAACACGTTTAGTATCAATTATGCCATCGTTTACAATATTTTTATTTTTGTACCAATATTTGGGTTTATCATTATGGGTTTGGTTATCATCCTTTTGGTCCTTATAGATTTTAATTACGCCTTCTAAAATTAAATCTTTTTCAATGGTTAACCCTTTTTCAATGACTTCATCAAATGTTGTGACACATTGAAGTCTTAACAATTTTAACAAATTTTTTTCTGGTACTTGTAAGGGGAATCGACTTGCAAGGTGTCACCATCTTTGAAGGAATGCAGAAAAACTTTCCCTTTTTTTTTTTTTGTGCATAATTAGCCAATGTTATTTCTTGGTCAATGTTATATGAAAAGTGTGTTACAAATCGTTCGGCTAAATCTATAAAGGATTTAATAGATCCATGGGGTAATTGTTAGGATTTAGGAAGATCGAAGCACTAAACATTAACAATTATATGTAGATTAAATAACATAGAAATAACAATGAAGAATAACACAAAAGAGATCAATGTAGAATTTTAACGTGGTTCACCCAATATGGGCTACATCCACAGAAACTCAGCCATCCAATGATTTTATTATCTAGTGCAAAATAGATTACAATCTCATGAATACCATACCACAACATACATCCCAGTCCCTTATAACAAGCTTTTTGGAAGCTTCTAGAATTAGGGTTTTACAAAGTCATTTTTCATTTTTCCGTTAAAAAATTAACTTCCGATCCCTTGATTTGTTAACGGGAAAGCCTTGACGTGTTAATGGGAAATAAATTTTTTGGGGGTCGTGCCCCCAAACCCCTACTATTGGGGGTTGCCACCCCTAAACCCCCACTCGGGGCCTGGCCTGGCCCTGAACCTCGATGAGGATACATAGAGTGTATAGTATTTGTATGATCAATCGCCACATACCCACAATCTCCCACTTGGAAACCGATCAAGCTCCACACCAAAAAATCTCCCACTTGGAGATTGATCTTGGATGATACCGCTACACTTGCAACTCCCACTAGATTACAGGTCCAACTGGTGTCTTATTTTCACCATTATTGACCATGAAAGCTAATGAAAACCAATGAGGAAATCAGTTTCTCCCATGTAACTGCCTTTGTGAACATATCTATAGGATTCTCACTTGTGTGAATTTTCTCCAGCTGCAACTTTCCATCCTCCAAAACTAACTGAATGAAGTGGTATCTAAGTTGTATGTGTGTATTTTTTGAATGCATAGACGAATTCTTAGCAAGATGAATGACACTCTAGATATCAATGTACAAAGGGATTTCTTCTTGTCGTTGTCCCAATTCCTCTAGAAAACATTGTAACCAAATCATCTCCTTGCTAGCTTCTATAGCAGCAACATACTCAGCTTCAGTGGTTGAAACCACAAAAACCTTTTGCAGCCTTGAAATCCAATTGATTGCAGTACCTCCTACAGTAAAAACATACCCTATAGTACTCCTCTTGCTCTCAATATCACCCATTAGATCGGAGTCAACATATCCTTTTAGAGCATAATTTGTTCCTCCAAAACATAGTTTCTTTGAAGTAGTACCTCTTAAATATCAGAGAATCCATTTTCCGCATTCCAATGTTCCATTCTTGGATTGCTCATATACCTCCTCACAACTCCCACTGCATGTGCAATATCTAGCCTTGTGCATACCATTGCATACATCAAGCTACCAATTGTTGATGCATGTGGTATCTTAGACATTTTGTCTTCCTCCTCTTGTGTCTTTAGACACATCTCCTTATTCAACTTAAAATGACTAGGCAAAGGTGTACTAACTACTTTTGCATTCTACATGTTAAACCTTTTCAACGCCTTCGCTACATACTCACTTTGAGACAAAAATATTTTTTTGTTTGTCCTTTCTTGTGTGATCCTCATACCAAGGATTTTTTTTTTTGCACCCAAATCCTTCATAGCAAATGAATTTTCTAATTTCTACTTAAGTTCATTAATATGCTGCATGTTAGACTTGGCAACAAGCATGCCATCAACATAAAGCAATAGGATAATATAGCTACCATTATCCAATTTCTTAGAATAAACACAATAATTAGAATGACATTTTTGTAACATTGTTTAGCCATAAAACTATCAAATTTCAAATACCATTTCTGAGGTGCTTGCTTCAGGCCATACAAACTCTTCTTTAACTTGCACACAAATTCCTCCTTACCCTTGACCTCATATCCTTGTGGTTGTTGCATGTATATTTCCTCTTCCAAATCCCCATGGAGAAATGTTGTTTTCACATCTAGTTGTTCAAGATGCAAGTCTTCTACAGCTACAAGACTTAGAATAGTTCTAATAGAAGTCATCTTTACAACTAGAGAAAATATTTCATCAAAATCTATACCTTTTTTATGTTCAAAACCTTTTACCACGAGTCTGGCCTTATATCTTTTCTTACCTCCATCTTCTTCCTTCAACCTATAAACCCATTTATTTGGCAATGCTCTTTTACCTGTAGGTAATTGGACTAAGTCCCAAGTCTAATTCTGCACTAAGGAATCCATTTTCTCTTTCATGCCTAGCTCCCACTGCTTTTTGGTATCTACTAGCATTGCTTCTTCATAACCTTTAGGTTCACTATAATTAGTTAATAATATAGAATATAATGATGGAGAAAATCTTTCTGGAGGTCTAGTTATCCTTGTAGAACATCTAACACTTGTAGGAGTATGTGGGATAACTTGTTGTTGTTGAGCATCAGGTACCACTAGCATTTTATTTTCTAGAATCTCATCCAACACTGCATATTCCTTTTTGGCATGTTCATGCTTCTTTTCCTACAGCTAATCCTTATACATGACCTTCTCATTGAATATAACATCTTTGCTCCTAATTATTTTATGATTTTCATAATCCCATAATCGATAACCAAATTCATCTACTCCATATCCAATGGAGGTACATTTTTTAGACTTAGCCTTGAGCTTGGTTCTATTTTCAATATCAACATGGACAAAAGCTTCACAACCAAAGGTTTTCATAAATGAATAGTTTACCTTTTTACCCGTCCATGCCTCCTATGGAATGCCACCATCCAAAGGATTTGAAGGTCCCCTATTTATTAAATAAATAGCAGTATGTACAACATCTTCCCAAAATTGTAAGGGTAGTCCAACATGCAATCTCATGCTCCTTGCACACTCCATAATGGTCTTATCCATCCTCTCAGACACACCATTTTCTTATGGGGTTCCAGGAACCATTTTTTGCCTACGGATTCCATTGTATAAACAATAATTTTCAAATTCTTTGCTACAATACTCACTTGCATTACCAGATTTGAGACGCTTTAACTTTTTTCCTGTCTCATTCTCAAGCAAAGCTTTCCACTTTTTAAAAGTTTCAAATACTTCTGATTTTCTTTTTAGAAATACACCCATGTTTTCCTAGTTGCCTCATCAATAAAAGTAGCATAATATCAAGAGCCACCAAGAGAAGATACATGAGTTGGTCCCCATACATATGAATGCACAAGCTCTAATTTCTCACTCTTATTCTCTTTCCCAACTTTGAGAAATCGAACTCTTTTTTGTTTTCCATAAACACAATTTTTGCAGAAATTCAAGTCAATCTGCTTTAGACTTGGTAGAAACATTCTGGAGTGAAGGATCTTCATCCCTTTCTCACTCATGTGCCCAAGTCTATGGTGCCACAATTTTGTTTATGTCCCTATAGCAACTACTATAACTGTCTTAGTAGCAATTGTTTATGTAGCAGCTAAGGAAGAATAAGTATTACCAGTACACAAATACAATGTGCCTACCTTTTCACCTTTAGCTACTACTAATGCACCTTTAGTGACCTTCTAAACTTTGTTTGAAAAGGTAACTATGCAGCCTTCACTACCCAGTTGTCCTATAGAAATTAAATTCCTTGTCAAATTTGGAACATGCCTTACCTCTTGTAGCAACCATTCATTTCCATTATGCAACTTGATTTTTATCTTTCCTTTTCCAACAATCTAACAGGGTTCATCATCACCCAATATACCTATCCAAATTCACCTTGAACATAATCTACAAAATATTTCCTATGGGGTGTGGCATGAAATGAATCCTCTGAATCTATTGTCGAGGAATCATGAGCATTATCTAAACACAGAATTAAAGCATCATGTAATTTATTACTTGTGACATTAGCTTCCTTACTGTCATCATGTTGTTTGTCTCCTTGTTTTCCCTTTCGAGACCAACAATCCTTCCTCAAGTGTCCTTGCTTTCCACAGTGCCATCAATCCATTCTTCCTCTAGATTTAGATCTGTCTTTCTTTGACTTCCCTTGTGACTTTCCATGATTTGTTGGAATTTTTCCTCTCTTTCATTACTCCCCTATTCTCTACAGTCAAATTATTACTCGATGTTGAACTTTCACCTGTGCTTTTCTGTCACATTTCCTCACTAAGGATAACACCAACAACATCATCAAATTTCAATGTATTTGAACCAAAGATAGAGTTACTTACAGTCATTACCAAGCTATTCCAGCTTTCTGGCAAAGAACATAAAACCAAGAGAGCCCTCACCTCTTCATCAAAATTCACTTTTACAAAAGCTAACTGACTGGTAATCGTATGAAAATTATTTAAATTATTTGTCACAGATCCACCTTCAATCATTTTTAGATTAAACAAACACTTCATGAGAAATACCTTATTTGAGGCTGATGGTTTTTCATATAAATTAGCCAAAGCTTCCATCAGATCCTCTGTTGTCTTTGCTTCTGTTATATTGAATTCCACAGATGGTTCTAGGCACAACTGAATGATTCCCAGTGTCTTTCTATCTAGAATCTCCCATTCTTCATCGGACATCGTAACATCTTTCTTTACTTTTCCTTGCAATGGCCGCCATAGATCCTTTTGATACAAATAATTTTCCATCTACATCTTCCATAATTGATAATTTTGGCCATTGAACTTATCAACCTTGAATTTTCCTCCTTCCATTGCTCCCACTCAAAACTAGAGGTTTCCTGCCAATCAACCAAAATACATGTGGCTCTGATACCAGTTGTTAGGATTCGGGCAGATCGAAGTAATAAACATTAACAATTATATGCAGATTAAATAACCCAAAAATAACAATGAAGAATAACACAAAAGAGATTAACGCAAAATTTTAACGTGGTTCACCTAATATAGGCTACATCCATACAAACTCAGCCATCCAATAATTTTATTATCTAGTACAAAACATATTACAATCTCGTGAATACCATACCGCAACATACATCCCAACCACTTATAACAAGCTTTTTGGAAGCTTCGAGAATTAGGGTTTTACAAAGTTTTTTTCATTTGCCAATTAAAAAATTAACTACCGACCCCTTGACATGTTAACAGGAAAAAAAATCAGGGGCTATACCCCCGAACCCCAACAAGGATATGTAAAGATTGTACAATATTTGCATGATCATTCACCACATACCAATAATCTCCCACTTGGAGACTAATCAAGCTCCACACCAAACAGTAATTGTGTAAACCATTCCAAAGTTGTACCACTAAGGCTCTTAGGAAATAACCTCATGAGATATATATTGTTGTTAGCCATTTCTTGGCATTGGACTTTGAATTCTTTTAAATGTTCAATGGGCTTACTCTTCCCTTTGTACTTGTCAAACTTTGGGATCTCATAGTCTTTAAGGAACGCGATTACTAGTATAGATTAGTCAAACAGATAAGGACGTATGTCTTCGTACCTAAAGATCTTCTTAGTTTGACCACTTTGGATTCCTTGGATCATTTATTTCATTTTCTACAACTCTCAGGCAAGGTAATGATCTTGCGGAGGATTTTGGGGTGGTTGGTTATACATGTATTGATAGGAAGATGTGGATGGGGGATTATTGATGTTGAGGTTATATTATTGATGATTAGGGGTTGGTACTGATTGTTGAGTTGTGGGGGGTTTTGAGGAGGTGGATGATTGTTGTGTTGGGCGTGAATGTTGGTAGTGTTGATTTGTGGATTATAAGTGAATGTATTATGTGGAGGTTGGTTATGGATGATTTTTTGTTGAGGATTAGGGTTTAATTGGTTATTAGGGGGTGGGGGAGGGATATTGTTGTTAGGATGTTGGGATATGTTATGTGCAGCGATGTAATTGGCATGAATAGATGAATTGGGGATGGGTTGTGTGGGTATAGTTGGGTTGGAAGGGGCATAAGTGACATTAGCATTAGGGGGAATGGTTACCCTTAGGTGTGATGTAAGTGGAGGTATATTATTGAGGGGTTGTGTTACATTTGTGGAGAGAGGGACAATTGTGCTTATGATGAGAGGTGTTGTCGTATTTGAGGAAGGTGATGAATTGGTGTTAGATGGGATTGTGTTTATGGAAGAGGTTATGTTTATTAATGGAGGTATATTGGATTGATTTACATGTTAGTGGAAGAGGGGATATTGGTGTTAAGTTGTGGTCCAACAAGATGATCGAAGAAATTATTGATGATGAGGGATTGTTTGAAGGATCGTTAGACCTTTCTTGTAAGATTTTAGTGGTGGAAGGTATTTTATCCCCTTGTGCTAAGAGGCTAAGGACAAGGTGGTCTTTGTCAAGAAGAATGATTATCTCCATCATTTCTTGGTTATAAGGGTTATTGGCGAATTTCATTAGTCTATGGGACTCTTCTGGAGCATCTACCATGTCTTCATGAGGGGTCGGTGGTTGAGATGAGGTCGTGTTGAAAAAGGTCTCTTCTTGAGAATCCATTAATTTCCTTGCTTTTGATCTAGTGATTGGCATGCAAAGGTAGGATTCTTTAAGAGATTAAGGGTGTTGGATTTTGGACTAGGTTTGGACTTGGATTTATGATAAAAAGGATGGTTAATATTGTGGATTAGGATGTCCTTAAGATTAAAGGATTGGGTTTGGGTTGATTAAGCATGGTTTGATTGGATTGGTATGATAATATTTTTTTAGGATGATTGGATTGATTTGATGGTGGGTAACCAAAGGTTATGATGAAAATTTGTAACCTAGGTCCTTAGGATAGATGATTTAGGATTGGCTTACTTAGGATAGGAAAGTTCCTAAGAAAGGGTACATGGGGATGATTTTGAAAAAACTTAGCAAAAGGGAGTCACTCCTTCAACTAAATTATGCAAAAAAAGGATGGTCTAACCAAGGATGCAACTTAAGATAGGCAAGTTCTTAAGCTACCTCTAGATTAGCAAGGATGATGTAGGATCTAGATTAACTCCTAATGACAAATTTAGTTTGATGGTAGATGATGATTTTTGAATATTTAGAGGATGTATCCTAAGGTTGGATTTAGATGATGATGATTAATAGGATGGGCAGGAAAAAAGAGAGAATGATACCAAGTATAAGGTATTAAAATGATAAGTGATTCTAAAGTTTTCTCTAAGTCCAAAGGGGTAGATTTAAATGATGGGGAGGGTGGGGGATTGATGCTAGAAAATTTTAGGTATGAAGATGGAGTGGTTGATGATCAGAAGATAGTAGAGTTGCAAATTATGTCTAACTAACTAGGCAGCCCTAGGAGGTCAAAATTAGAGACTCAAATTTTGTGATAGAATGCAGGCGCAATTTCAAGATTTTGTAATAGGTTTTAATAGAGGCACAAAATCATAGGCATGGCAGTTTTGATGGAGGTGCAACAGGTTTGGTCGTAGGCGCAATTCTATAGTCTTAGGTGTCTTGGAAAGAGATTTGACAAACAATAAAACACATTTGTCAAATTTGGAAATTTTGTTATTTTCAAAAGGGTATAGCCAAATCCTCAGCCCTTTGGTTGATTCTTCTTCATGGGTTTCACACAGAAAGACACTTCAAGCACTTGATTACAAGCCCTAAGATCAAGTAGGTTTATAGACTAATGTGGGCCCACCACCCAAGAAAGCTTGGGTTAATACTCCTTGATACTTGGGTGGTTCACTCGAGCACCCTTTCTCACAAAGGCGGATAGGTAGAGATCCAGAGGCACAGGGTCATCAACAAATGCCAAGAGCTCCTTTTCTCTCTCCTTGGGAACTATCAAAATTCACCACAAGGATTTCTATCTCAACCTAAGGGAGTACGTGGTAAGTAACTTTAGGGTACGATCCACATCCCTTGAACCACACTAATCTACATTTGATGGCTTTCTAGGTTTACAATGTTTTTCTAGGGAGTCCTCGATATACGCAAGGTATGTGAGGCTCAGACCGTGAACACTAGTCTTTCACAAGCATGGGCCAGGAACTTCAGCGAGGTACTGAGAGCTCAGACCAGCCCTTCACTCCTAGCTTGGAATCACCCTAAGCAATTGGAGCTTCACCAATTACGATGCAACTAGATTGGGGTACAACTTTAGTTCTCCCCCCTTTATATACTTTGCTGGTATGCATGGTTGAGATCATCCCCTAGGGTGATGAAATCCTTAGGAAAGTCTCCTAAAATGAAAGGTATACTAGGTGTTTTTTATCCCCAATATTGCACGAAGCACGAGGGGAGAGCATACACACAAGCTAGCAACCTTATGTTTACCTATAACATTGATCTAAACAAAAATGAAGAGCTGCAAATATTTATGATCCCCAAGATCACACTAAGTGGGAGGGGAGAGCATATGTCTATTGCACCCTTCCAAAAATGGAAAACAAGTTAGTTAACCCACTAGTCTAATTTAGTGCCTAGATTAGTGGGAAAATAACAAGTCTTGTTCAAACGTCCTACAAAACCATAGATTAGTAGTTGATTGTGTTGGCCTTTGATGATCGAATAGTTGCACCACTCGTTAGTCCAAACGTTAGCTCAAAAAATGCAAGAAAAAATGAAAGCGCAATTTTACAAATGCAAATATAGAAGCGTTGAAACATAAAAAATAGAGATTTAACACTGAAAACAGAAGCACAACACTATACAAAAACTGCACCTGCGTTAAGCTAGGTAGGATAATGCACTCTAAAATTAACTACCGATAATACTAACTATTTGTGATGCAATTATGCTAAATATTGATATATTCCAAAATGATTGATTATCATAAACAATGAAAGATTCTTAAGTACCACAAAAATTATTTAAACTCACTATCCTAAATGGAAGCACTACAATGTGAACAAAATAGTGCCTACATTCAGAAGTCTGGTTAATGTAATTTTGGGTTAAAATGATGCAAAAAAGTAAGGACACTAGCCGAAAGATATGAAATACTAATACTTTCCCGAATGGAGAATGATGCAAAAACAATGAGAACTGTTTTAATGCTAATTAAACCACCTTATCCTAGCTAAAACAAGGGCATTGTTTCCTGGAACATAAGCACAACAAGTCATTGCACATGCATAGCAACACAGGTGTTGCAAGTCATGACACAGGCGTAGTAGGATTTAGCATAGGCACCGAAAACCAGTAAGGGCCCAAAAAATGAAACAATAAAGAAAAAATGTGAATTCTTTGACTTTTAGGTAGATGTTAAAATCCCCAAAATGAAATGTTTTGTGATATCTAGTGATCTTGTTTAGTCTAGGTAAATTTTTAGGTTGATTTTAGATTTTTCTTTTTAGCTTTCCCTTTTAGTGTAATAGTTGTAGATGTAGCAAAAATAAAGAGGAAAGTTAATTATAATAGTTAGCAATAACTTCAACAAAAGATTAAAAACCCTATTAGAGAGACGAACATAACCCTAGGATGCTAAGGAAATCCTGCAAAACCTTAAAGTTGTTAGTAAAACAACCAAATAAGACTCTGAGAATGTGAGCATTGATTCGAGAAATGAAGGTACAGCAAGTTGGCTCGCAAGCGCCGCAGGATTGGTCACGAGCACGAAAAACTAAATTGGAGGCATTGTAGGTTGCAACGGAAGCACCGAAAGTCATAATAGAAGCACAATTCTACAATGTTTGAACCTGCAAACTTCAAAATACACAACTTGACAACAAATGTTAGTAGGGACGTGGGTCCCACCAGGTGTACCAAATATAGAGGGGGTTAATTTATCATCAAAATCATAAAAACATAAAGTAAATAAGCATAAAAACATAACATAAATATATACCTTTGATGACCCTCAACGATTGATCTCAAGATGCACCCAAGTCTTGTTGGATTTTCTCTAAGTGTTGAATTTGGATTGCTCACAATTGCACCAACATTATCATAGCCAATTTCAAGATGGTGAAATGAGATGATGAAGGCCCAATTTATAGAAAATTGGAGGGGGAAATGGAGGGCTAAGATTGAAAGTTAATGGAGGGCTAGGATGGATTAGGAATGTGATGCATGGATCAAGAGATGTGTCTTATTAGCATTGTGACAAGTGTCACAATTGAGTGTAGGAGAGGGGATGAGGTGTGCTAACACATGTGTGAGCACACCTTGGAATGACACCTCATTTCATTTTGGAGGATAGGTGTAAGATAGTGGATTTGTGACATCTTTTATGTCATGTTTGATTTATGACAACATTTGTGCCATGATTTATGTGCGACATCTATTATGTCATGGTTGATTACATTTATGTATGAAATTTTTGTGTCATGATTCTACTCATGAGGGTCGCGTGCTATCTAAAATGATAGGGTGTTTGAGAGTTTTATCTCATGGATTCCATTTGAAATGATGGAATGTGATTTTTATGAGGTTTATCTCATAGATTCCATTTGATTTTTATGATAGATTTATCTAATGAATTCCATTTGAAATTATGAAACGTGATTTTTGTGTATGGTTTAAGATGGTTAACATTTATTTTTTCTATACTTGGGTCCCAACATCTTGAGACATTGTTACCCTTAAGAAATTTGGTCAGGATTTGAGACTACTCATCTCATTATAGGCACCATATTACAATAGAATCTAGTGCTTTTATTAGTAGAGGGTACACAATTGATTTATGTTATGACCATCTTATACTACTAGAGCCAAGAAATCTCTGACATAAGCCTTATGACCTATTGTATTAGCATACGTGTTGTTTATACCTTCTTGTAGGGGTGCTTTGTGGTTGGTATCTATAGTTAGCATACTTGTCTTATGTGAGGTAGTGGTACTTAGAAAAACTGCACAATTGGAATATGCTCTCTAGATAGATTTTGGGGACCAAGTGTGTTTTAATGTTTGTGGAGTCTTTGTGTGGTTTTACTATGTGAGTATCATTTCTATTGATTTCTTGTAATTTGTGAGGTGTTTGTATTCTATGTTTATTCTACTTATTTGATTTATGTGTGTTTGTTTTATGTGTACTTTATTTATGTGTGTGTTTTTTATGTGTACTTTTTTTATGTGTATTGCTTTTGTGTGCTTGCATATTTGAATTGTTGATATTGTTATGTTTGGATACTTGTGTTGTGCAATATTAGAATGCATGTAGTCTTACCTTGGACATGTGCTCCTAGGAAGGCATAGCATCATATGAAGAGAACTTTCATAGTATGGGATGCACGTAGCAATTTATGTGGATGTTTTTTTATGTTTTTGGATGTGTTGTGCTAAGTCAAACCTAATAAGGTTGAAAGAATTTATGGTTTTTGTTGATCGGTATATTTTGGTTTATTCATTTCCTTACGTTCTTATGTGTATTAGATGTTGAAAGGGATGTATTGTGAAATATTGGTTATCTTGAAATGATTATTTATCATGTGCTTGTTATCGAGAATATGCATTGTAAAATCTATTCCATGTATTTTGAATGTTTTGGATATATAGTTTCATGTGTATTATGTATGTTACTAAATGAATGAACTAAGAAAGATAAATAGTAATATTATATTATACCACACCTTTGGATTATAGATGGTGCTTTTTCACCTTGATTGATGGTTGGGGGTGAGGGGGAGTGAGGGGGAAGGGACATCCTCATGGTGAGTTCAAACCCTTCCATGATCAATGGTAGGAACATTAGATCTTGAAGGATTGGCTTGCAAAGTTGAACATATACTTTTTCAAATACTATTTATGGTGTACTTTATTTTTAGACCACTTATATATGTGAAGTTGGTCTCATGATTTATTATATTATTATCATGGATGATGGTTGTATTTTCGACCCCTTGTATATCTTGGTTATGAAATGATATTACCTTCATTGATGATTACTAATCATGTACTTGTGAGACTTTCATATTGTTACAATGTACTTGAGATTTAATTCCTTCTTGTATTTCTTGAATGAGAGTTATGTTGTGTAGATTCTTAATGTTCAATTACTTGCATTTCTTTCCTATCTTTGTAATATTGTACTATGAAAATTAATAAAATTTGATAGAATATTATTGTGTACCATTTTGAATCATTGGGATATTATTTTGGTTAATGCTTAAGAAATTTTATGACTGCATTTTTTTAGGTTGTTACATAATAGAATGTATATGTTAGAGCCTTGTGCAGTTGAACTCCAAAGAATGAACACATTTTTTGCTCCCACCATGTGAAAGAGAAAATAGACACATGCATATGTAAACTTAAAAGATTCAAAGAAATGTGTCTAAACAAGATGATGAAAGAATCTAGATACACAAATGATGAATTTAAAATTAATGCAATAAATATACAAAAATGTAAAAAGTTGAGGGATCAAACGAGGCATCTTTTTTTTTTCCTTCAAATGTAGATACTACAATATTTACAATGTTGAATACAATATTTTCCATTTTCAAGTAGTATAAGAAAAACTAAAAAAATTCAAGGTAAAAATGTTAAAATTTCTTATTACATCTTATTAATCAACTTCTTATTAAGTTTCATCAATCAAGGCCAAAACTAACTTACCTTTTTTACACAAATGTTATAACAAATATACAACAAATAATATCAAATAAAAAAGACTAAACAAAAACCTCAAGCAACTAGTATGAAATATATCTTTTCCACCTTTATTTCTCTTGTTATGTAAGAATGTATAGGATTTTGGTGCCACTTCTAATATTTTAATGGGAAAAACACATAAAATGGACTTTTAAAAAGAAAAAAATTGAGTTACCTAATATTTTAAAATATTAATTAATATAATGTAAACACTTGGATTTTTCCTTGAGCAATGAATAGTTTTTCCTTTCCAAAAGATTTTTGAGCAATTATAGACAATTGAAAATTAGCATGGTTGGCACATAAAAAATTTAGCAGTGGGGTCTGGGTAGTGGAGATTTTTGTAGGTGATTAAGGGTTTTGTCAAGTAAACTAAAGAGGAGAATAGTTGCAAGTGGAAACAGGTGAGCCCCACCCTATCTTTTTCTTGTGTCTTTTTTTTTATTCTTTTATGCACAAGAAAACATTGCAACCCTTTTGCTAAAGTAAACCATAATCATTAAATAAAACAAAGACTTTTTTCCAAAGTAAATCACAAGTGCCAAACAGGGGTAGGTTATAATGAAAGAGCACAATGAAAATAGCAAAGGTCTAGTAGATTCAGGTGAAACAAGCAACGATACTAAAGAAATGGGCACCAACAACATAGTAGATCAGACTGAGATTAGAGGATCAATGGATTTTATTACCAACAATGTTAAAACAATAGAAAATTTTCAAGGGGATAAACAAGCTCAGAGTTGTATGATTGGAATGTTATCTCAAGGGTGTTTTAATCCCTTTTAACTTTCCAATGCACCTCCCAACAGAACCCTCAACTGCTCTTTTGTACCCTAGTTTCAATGCTCATTTAGGAGCAACAAATAATGTGTGGGAGGCATGCACACTAGGATACCCTCAGAATAACCTCTCAAACACAATGGAAATATGTGTCTACAAAATCTAAAATTGTACAAGGGGGTTCTAAGATGTAGCTAAACTCAAAAAGTGAAGCTTACAAAGAAAGGAAATTTTACATTGTTTTGTCAAAAACAATGCATAAGAATATAGTAGAAACGGTAGAAACCCACCAAGAAAAAAAAGGATAAAAATCAAGTTAAAGGAAAGGAAATGGTGAGCTCAATGTTTTACATGGGATCAATTACAAATCAAATCAGGGTTGAAACTTACCTAAAAAATAAGAAAGAAAGAATTGAAGATAGACACATATTTATATAGTCCTACTACAACATCACTAATGTGGTTCTTAGAAATATACATCAATAAGATAATCATCACATGAAAAGGAGACTTCAATAACTAGAGGTAAGGGATCAAAATGAAGACATTGAAATGAAGGTCTTGTAATCCAATTGAAAATTAACAAGGGAGAAAAAACTACTCAAAGAATAGATTAAAAATTACAACACCATGGAAAAAGGCTAGCAAGAATTGATTTAAATAAGGTGGATTTTAGTCCAAATCAAAATAGCAAAAAAAAACAAGTCAAAAATGATAGAAGGGAGCAATGCTTCATAGATAAAAGAGATCCAATTAGAAATGGTCAACATGGAGATAAAATAAAACCAACTAAAAGAAAAATTAGAGGCCAAATCCTGGGCTCAAGTAGTGAAAGGTCCATTGGACACATAGAGGGAACTTGTAGAAAAACAAGTCAAGAGGAAAATAAGAGAAGAAAAGGATAGAAGTGATAAGGCTATGAATATCATCATTAAAGGACTAAAATATTGGTTAGAAAGAAACCCCAAAAGAGCAAACAAGAGATTTTTTTAAAGACCAACTGCAATGGTCAGGAGTCATTCAACATGAAAGTAGGATTAGAAAATGGATAAGAGATAGCAAGAGCGAGCACATAAGAGTTTCCTTGAGAAACCTAGATGAAAAGAACATGATACTAAAGAACAAGAGGTTCCTTAGGGGTACACAAATATACATCGGTGAAGACCTAACCATAGTAAAACAAGAAGAAAGGTATAAAGAGTGGGGAAAATAAGGGTAGCAAGAGATGCAAGAAAATGGGTGTGGCTACAAAATAGAAAGGCCCAAGTTAGTGACAGATTGATACATTAGAAATAGGAACTCGATGCCCCCAAGAATATTTGACAATGGTAAGGTGGAATTGTACAGATTATCCATGGAGAAGAGGACCTAGATTAGGGCCCATAGTAGAGGGAAAGACATTATCATTCTGATGGAGACTCATGAACATGATGGATGTAAAGTCCCAAATTTTGAAGGGTAAAAAAAAGCTTCAGTTTGGAATGAGAGGACCGAAATTGGAAAAGGACATGATGGAGTTGTGGTCTTAATAAAAGAAACATGGTGAAAAAATATTAAAGTGGAGAAAGAAGACCCAAAAAAATGATACATATGGCTTAAAATAACATAAAATCAAGTAACAATAAGGCTGGATGCTTGCTACTCGCTCCAAAAGGCTATAATTCTTATAAGAAAAGGAATATAGATTGTGAGGATCCTTGTGCTTCATTAAAAAAGATATGTATGTCTTCAATGACATAATTTTTTTTAATAATGGCTAACTTTAATGCTTGGACAACGAACATTCGAAGGTCCTCAATTTGAAAAGAAAATACAAAGAGAAATATGACCCATTATGGTTGGAGGAAGAGAGCAACCAACTTTGGGAAAGGACCTCACAAGATATTAAATATAATGTTACACGCTACAAGACGTAATTATTGGGGATATGTAGTTTATTCAACTTGGTCATATGCAATGGTATGAGAACATTTCCAATTTGTACATCACCCGCAAAACCTACAATAGGAAAAGTGTGGTTGACTATGTCATTTACTTGCACAATTATACCTTGAGGCTAATGGAGTTAGTGGTTGGAGATTGTCTGATAGAGTTGAAATCAAATCATAATCCACTATATGTAAAGCTACGCATCCACTTAAACACGCAACAAGGGGAACAAATCCACCTCAACCAAAAGAAAGCGCCTTCACAAGGTAGAATTCTCATGACTCAAAATAGGCAGAAGCTCTTTAGGACTACCCTCAAAAGGATTTTTAGGGAATATGAGAATAATGTAGTTAACATAGAGAACCACCCTATAAGCAAGAATGTGTCGATTCCTCTAATGCACAAGGCTTTAGATGGGTATAAGAGAGCTAGATCGAAGAGAGGAAAAATAAATACTTTTTCAGCAAATCCTTAGTTCGATGATGAGTGCAAGATAACAAAAAAAATTACATGATTGTGGAATGGTCAAAGAATAAGAAATAATTCAAAAAAAAATACGGTGTAAAAAAGAAAAGTATGCAAACACAAGAAGGGAGGAGTTGATTTCCCTTGAAAAATACAACCCCAAAATATTTTGGAAGGAACTATAGCAAAAGAGAAAACAAATGGAAAACAATATCACAAGTTTTCAATGACTTGAATATGTGAAGCTGCTATATGAGGGTGACTATGATAAACATAGATCCCTAGTAATCAATGTAGTTATTGAATATTTCACCACTGAAGATATAAATCAAGTCACAAAAAGGTTGGTAGGAGGGAAAGCACAAGGTATTGATGGGCTACAAGTAGAACATTTAAAATGGGGTATTGAGGTCCTTGCACCTTGTAACAAGTGCATCCTCAATAATGATATCCAAGAGGGCTTCTTGGAATATTGGATGGTTAGTGTTGTTATCCGTCTACAAAAGCGGTGATACCAATAATCCATCAAATTATCAGACTAAATTATGGTTGATCCCCTCCTTGGAAAACTTTTTGAAAGCATGGTTGAGCATAAAATCAGCAATAGGGTAGAAAAAGAGGGGAAATGGGCTAAAGAGTAGGTTCATTTTAGATCGAATCACTCCACTATTGATCATGGTGTTACTCTTAGGATCTTGATTGAAAAAACATGGAACATCCAAGGTGATGATGAGGATTTTTGATGCTCTATAGACTTTAAAAATCCTTTGGCATGGTACCCTAAGGCAAGTTGTGGAATAAGGTGGAGGAATTGAGAGTTCTAGATGTGTTTAGAGTTATTTTCCATAGGATTTATGAGTAGGTCAAGGCTAAAATTAGAACCAATGATGGAATGTCAAAGTGCATTGGCAATGATATTGATGTCAAACAAGGTTGTCCTCTTTCCCTAATGTTTTTTGGGCTTTACATTGATATGTTGGAAGAGTGGATAGATAAAATCGGTGGAGAGGGAGTTTAGTTGGTTGAGTACATAATAAAATTACTCTTATATGTAGATGATCCTCATATCAATTGCTAAAATAACTCATTGTCTAAGAAAACACTCGAGGACACTTGAAACCTTTTTTTAGGAAGTTGGAATCCAGGTGAGCACTAACAAAACCAAAATAATGTTCTCATTGCAAAGAAAAAAGAAACAAATTAACTTTCTCTTTGAAGGCAACCCGTTGGAAGTAGTGGATGAGTATAAATATCTCAGGATTGATTTTCACAACAAGCTCAGTTGGGAAACATGTAGAGAAAAAATAATTCAAGGAGGTTCAAAAGATTTGTACTCCTTACAAAATAGATATAGAACTGCATAGTTATGAGATTGAAAAAATAAGAGAATTCTTTTTGGCTTGCTTGTTACTCTAGTAATTCTCTATGGGTGTAAAACTTGGGGCAAAAACATGTCAAAACAAAAATGGAGGCAAGTGGAAAGAATCTAGAAACATCTAATCATATGTAGTCTCAAAATTAGGACTGTTGTTCCATATGAAATTCTATTGGTTGAAACTATAATGGAGTGAATTTGCACCCCTTGCAAATTCCCCATTTACAACCCCCTACCTTAGAAAAATCAAACTCGAATATGCTATTCCACCTCATCCATCCGCTTTCCATCCATTTGGTGGTTGTCTGTAGTGTTGGTGGGGGAATTATGTCAGGGATGCTAGCGTGACGCGTGGACATCTATGCGGTGCACTGTCGTTCTAATAGGATTCACGCCTCTAGAATCTATAGAGCTC
The DNA here is from genome assembly GCA_007258455.2 of Sequoia sempervirens. Lineage (NCBI taxonomy): Eukaryota > Viridiplantae > Streptophyta > Pinopsida > Cupressales > Cupressaceae > Sequoia > Sequoia sempervirens. The sequence goes on from VDFB02057334.1 coordinate 27,841, forward strand.
CTGTGTTACACTTCTCCATTGGCGATGAAGTGTAATGTCCCTACACCCTTGACCAACCTCAAACAACTCTTTGTGTCTCCTATTCATCTTCAAAACATGCTCTCTCACATTCAATTCAACCTCTTCAATCTCACTTGATCATATTTTCACTTCTGCACACTTCGTTCACGATATCTCCACCATTTTTGAAGCTCCAAGTTGACACTCTACTGATTTTACTCCTCCCGTTGTTGTGGCAACGTTGGCATCTACAAGCTTGCGATCTCACATCTCCCTTCACGTGCTTGAGGGCATCTTGTTGGGGAGGTGATATACATTTCACTTAGCATCATTGTTTGATTTAGTAGCATATTGTTGTTAGCATTGCTTGGTATTCTTCCATTTTAATGCTTTTTTTATCACATTTTTTCTATTGTGGCTATTTTGGTTGTCCTTGGAGGTGGGAACACTGAAATGGGGGTTTGACTACAGAAAGCCTCAAAACAACCCCATCATTTTTCCTTGTTCAGTTGTGTGTAGGTATTATGTTCGTTTGGAGCTTGCGGGAGGATGGACCAATCGTGAGTTTTATTTTTTCCACATTTTCTCTTGCCAAATTCTATCTTTTAAGTTAAATTATTCTTCTTGTTGTTTTAGTAGTTTAGTTGTTTTCTGCTTTCTATCATTGCATAGAACTATATTTATCAATTTGTTAGTCAATTCCCTGTTAAGTTTAGACTATACTTTGTACTCTCTATCCATATAGATGTCAGTCCCTGAACGGGATGCCAGCATGTCATGCTATGATTCATCTTCTACACTACAGCCCTATAGCATAGAGATTCCTAGGTTATAGTCTAGACTCGAGGAATTGCTCACCTAGTTTTCTAAACTCTTAGGTTGACAAAAGGATAGCGACATATCAGTTGTCCTTCCTTTTTCACCCTCTTAAAATATTAAACCTATCCTAGAAAATCCTTTAGCATGAGGTAGATTAGGGCAGCTAATTGTTCTAGACCCTCCCATGACCTGGGGTCATAAGCACACAGTCCTCCTCTACATTTTGGTGAACATGACGTGAACTTGTAATATCCATTTATTTTTGTTAAGGTTCTTTCTCTCGTGTCTACGTAAGTTGTGGGTTTGTGTGTTGTGATACTTTATGAGCTTCACAACTCAATCTATGACTTCTAGATACATTGTTAGAAGGAGCACGCAACAACACTTAGAGATGGACTTACAAGGGTCACTTCAACTCTTGCCTCCCTGGAGATGATATCGGTGGCAGAGACAAGTTTCTTCGATGAAACTACTCGTGCCCCTACTCCTCTTGTCTCGCCTTCAGCTCCGTCTCTGGATGAGAATGAATTTGTCCCTATTTCTATAGAGCACCTCATGGATCTAGATGGGAAGCTTTTGGATCTTACAAATCACTTAGGGAGAGATCAAAGCATGACTAGGCCCATTAGGGTTGTTAATGAGATCAAATATATGCTAAACAAGGATCAAACATGCATGGAGTTTCTCTGTGGCCTATCCAATTTAACGGAAGCATATGTCCCTTCTTACAACCCTAGGTCAAATATTACCTGAGGTCATGTGCTTGATGCTTATGAAAGAAAAATTGGTGTCATGATGCCCATGACATCGGTATGCTTGGAAAAAATAGGCCCTTATGTCAACATCTCATTTCTTGATCCACCTCTTATTGTCAAAGCGAGTAGAGTACCCCTTGGATTCAATATTCTTGCTCTTGGGGAAGCTCTATCTTTTGCAGTGTGATTTACAATGAAATGGGGGCTAGTGGTCTTGGTATGTCTGGTAGCTCCAGTGGTGGCCCCAGTGGTGGCTTTGGTGGTGGTCACGATGGTGATCATGGTGGTGGCCCCAATGGTAGCTCTGGTGGTGGTCACGACAGCGGCTATGGCGATGGCCCTAGTGGTGGTTCCAGTGGTGGCTCCAGTGGTGGTCTTGGTGGTGGCTCTGGTGGCAACTCCACTAGTCTTATGTCTTCATCTGAACCTGTTTTGAATGCCTTGCTGCAAAACATGGGTCAAATGTAGAACCAGCTAGTGAGCCTATCCCAAGCCTCTTCCTATCCTATCTCCCAACCTTTCTTTTGACATAGTCCCTTGTGGGTAATGATATTGAATACTCCTTTCCCTCAAATGATGGAAATTCCTAAGTTTGAGAAATACGGTGGTAAAGGCGACCCTCAAACACACGTGTCAGCTTTCAATGCAATGTGTACAGACTTCTTTCACCACAATGCCTTGATGGCGAAATTATTTCCTCGATCTCTCAAGGACACAGCACTAGAGTGGTACTGTTCCTTGCCTAACAACTCCACATTCTCATTTGAACAACCTGTTAATCAGTTTCTCCGACAGTTCTAGGCTAACACCGAGTTGAAGATGACCTTCTTGGATCTCGTCCGATGTAAGAAAGGAGAGCATGAGAAGATTACTGATTTCATTGCTTGATACCAACTGCTCTTTTCACAAATTTGTTACTTGCTACTCGACTCAGACGTACAAAAGGTATTCATTGGTAACCTACATCGACCTTGGTAGGAGAATTTTTCCTCAATGAAGTATCCTTCTTTCACACATTTGTGCTCGTCATTGCGGGAGTATCAACAGATGGTTATTTAGTTTGGTGGATCTTCCCCGTGCTCCCATCTCTAAGGAAGATCTACAATATCAATTTTAGGAAAAGGAAAATCTGTTACGAATGTAGTCATCGTGTCTAATGGAAAAGGCCTCAAGCCCAATAGACAGTTCACTAAATTATTTTGAATCTTATTCTTCTATTCTGCAGAAACTGTTGAACAATAAGGTTATAACATTGGAAGATCCTCGACCTCTTAAAGAACCTTACCCCAACTAGTATGATGGGAATGCATTCTTCCAATACCATCGTGTCCACAAGCATGATACCTAACATTGTATGTTCCTGCATCATGAGATACAAAACCGCATCGACGACGGTACCATTTGCCTCGATGGTAAAAAGAAAAATATGAATAAGTTGGTGGCTAAGGAGAATAGTGAATTACAGATTTATACAGACCAGTTTTCATCCCACTTTGCAAATTTAATTATTGATCCTTCTGGTGCTTCTCCTAAGGTGTAAGCATACATAAATGTGGTCTCTTTTACTCATAGTCCTCCCCCTCAACCTGCGACTAGTTCACTAGATGTAACTTTTACATCGCAGGATCTACCCATGAATAACAAAGCTTCTCCTTTTTAAGTTCCTACTCACGTCAATGGAAACATTGTGACGGGAGTCCTTGTGGACCTCACAAGTCACGTGAATGTTATCATAGAAGAGACTCTTTTTTTGAATTCTTTACAAAGGGAGGAATATGAAAATACGAAGACCACTATACATACCCATGATGGCCTCTCTCTTGCTCCTTATGGATCTATAACTCTTTTTGTCCTAGTAGGACCTAGGGATGTGAATACCACCTTTGACGTCATTCCAAAATATGACTTATTAAGGGTGAAGCTAGGCATCCCTTGGCTAGTTTCTATGAACGAAATCACTTCCATTATTCATAAGTGTTTGAAATTCTCTCATGAAGGTGCAGTGCATGTTGTGCACAACACCAAGTATCAGCCATTGGTATCCCGTGGGGTTTACTCACTCGATCATTTTTGGCCCACCCTGATTGGTCCTCTTCCTCTAAGAACGAACCTACTTTATCAAAAAAAATTAAGTATAATACTGGTAGAAAATTTGTAGCCAAAAATGACTTACCTTGTAGCACAACAATAGGCTTCCTCTTCCTCTCAAAAGGGGAAGGGGAAGCCTACATGCACTCAAGGCCCTTCCTCTTCTTCCTCTGCAGTTCCACCTGCGTCTTCCTCCCACCCTGTTGTAGCACCTTCAACTTCTGCCCCTATGTGTCTCTTGGGGAGTATGATGGTACCCGCTTGACGGAGGGCCAAGTATCAGGTGTTTGACCTTCCTGTCTTACCCACAGTGCCTCACGACCTATTTTGTATGGTAAGGGGAAGGGTCCCCATGGATCTCCCTCCACATCTCAGCATTCATGACCTCCTACTGCTCCTACCTCTAAGTTAGTGAATGGGAAGAGGCTCGCTACTTAGGTGCTCAAGTCTACTCCCCTATCTGTTGTTGCATCTACTCTTACATCTCTTCCTCATGTTCCTGTTCAGGAGTCTCTCCCTCCCCTGGAAATGGTTGTGATGGATACTTTAATGACTAAACAGGAGCCTTATGTTCATCCTCAAGCCACAGCCTCTAGCTCTCGGAGTCAAAGAAACCACCTTCTATATGAGCGTAAGCACCAGAGGAAGGCTCTACCCACTGAACAGGTTTCCTTACAGAAGGAGGAAGGGGAGCCGACAACTCCTGTTTTGGTATCTTTTGTTGTGTCCTCCTCTTCCACCCCTTCTGCTTCAATTCCCTTCACCTCAATCTTACTTCTAGCTCCTCCTATGAGCATGAATGATCCTCACCCTAAAAGGGTGCAAGTGTTCATTGCTCCTTTGGTTGAGCCTCCTCATTTGATGTCCCTTTCGGACATCCCACCTTTTCCCAAACCCGTTGATATGTCAAATACCTCGGTGGTATCCATTGCAATTTTCTCCTCTTCCTCCTCGCCTTTTGCTTCATCTGTGGGGATATCACATCCTCTAATAAGCGCAAGTTGGAGGACAACCCTCCTTCCAATGGGGATCAAAAAAAGGGATTTCCTTCTTCAGAAGTTGGTTTTGTGTTGGCTTGTGTTGTCCTAGTGATGGAGACAACCCCAATGTCCCCGGATTTTTCCACTACCTTCGAGTCCTTCGGTGAGGTCAATAGTGGATCTCGAGCACCTCCTTCATCGCCTGCTCAGTTGACACATGGCACTCTCACTGACGTTTACCTCACAGGAACTAAGTGAAGAAGACCTTGAGGGGCCTTCTTCGTTAGATCTTGTCATTGGAGAGTCAGAGGGTGCTCCCCTTGCTATTCCGCCCTTGCAAGCTCATCTCCCCTCCCCTTACAATGATATAGATTGGGAGAACGATGACCTCTTGGTTAATTAGGACTAGGGGGCTGATTTTTCTTTATCTGTAGATTATATTGTGTGTGTTGTGTTCTCTCATGCTTGTTTTGTGTGTTCTTGGAGGACCTTTGTCACCCTCATAGATGTCTTCTATTCATTATGTCATTGTTTTTCCTTTTGATTTTTCTCTCTTCTTTGCTTGCTTTTTGATGTTGTGGTGCTTACGTGTTGTCCCTCGCGTGCATGACAACATTACCACGATTACATCTCGTCATGTTCCACAAGCCACAACATCACTTTCATCCTTGCTTTTCTCTCAGGATTTCACGTGCCTCTAAGTTTAGCACGCACCATCCTAAGGGGGGGCTATCATACTGCTTTGATTTTTAGATGGTGTATTTGGTGGCCAACGAATCCCTCGCTAAAAATCCTTCATTTTTCAAAAATTATATTCTTCAACAAGAACCCTTAGTGGAAATCTTTCTTTCATCACGGATTCGTAAGATAGAATATGAAAACTTGCCTTCGAGAAGGGAGTAATTTTTTTGATGAAGAAGTCTGAAAACTAAAAACTTTCCCTTGCGAGGGAGTATTCTTTCTTTCAAATTCCTTGATGAAAGGAATCTTTCAGAAGGATTCTTTCATGCTAGAATCATTGGCAAAAAATTCTATCACTTTTAAAAAAATTATCGCTTTCAAATAGAGTGTTCCTTGAGTGGACCCATTTTCTTTTGAAGGGTTCCCGAGGGACCCCTTTGAAATCTTATTCTTCAATTATTGATTGACTACGTGACTGTTTGTCTCTCTGTCTGCATGGATTTTTGTTATCTTACATGTTTTGTCTACAGATTAACATGTTTTGCAAGGGCACCTGCAAAGTTTCTTTTCAATCCACCTTGTAGGACTGAGTACCTGTAAGGCCCCATCAAAATCTGTGGAGCCTCTCACATCTAGCTCCCCTCAGGTCCAAGCACCTAGGGGTGCCTCCTTTGCAAGTTTGAGGACCTACAAAGTGCTTTCATCCTACCGGATCTCTTTCTTCAACTCTGTAGGACTAAGCACCTATAGAGCCCTTTTGTTCACCTTTCTGTAAGTCTGCAGACTTGCGGCACTTTTTTTCAACTCTCCTTAGGATTGAGTTCTTGTGGAGCCATCTCCTCTTCATGTGTTTTCGAGTGGGTCAGATTGCGATCTGCTTCCTCGATGGTTCAAGTATACTTTCTTTGAACTATTTCAATCTACTTTACCTCACATCTAGTAGCACATATGCTCGATAAAGTGGGAGAAAAATGTAATGGAGTGAATTTTCACCCCTTGCAAATTCCCCATATAAACCCCCCTAACTTAAAAAAATCAAACTCAAAGATATTATTTTGCCTCATCCATCTACTTTCCACCCATTTAGTGGCTTTTTGTAGTGTCGGTGGGGGAATTTTCGTCAGGGATGCTAGTGTGGCACGTTGTTGTCTTGACAAGATTCTCGCCTCTGGAATCTACAAAGGAATTACACTTCTCCATTGGTGATGAAGCATAACGTCCCTGCACCCTTGACAACCTCAAACGGCTCTTTTGGGCTCCTATTCATCTTCAAAACATGCTCTCTCACATTCAATTCAACCTCTCCAATCTCACTTGATCATATTTTCACTTCTACACACTTCATTCACAACATCTCCACCATTTTTGAAGCTCCAAGTCGACACTCTACTGGTTTTACTCCTCTCGTTGTTGCGGCAACATTGGTATCTACAAGCTTGCGAGCTCGCATCTCCCTTCACATGCTTGAAGGCATCTTGTTGGGGAGGTGATATCCATTTTACTTAGCATCATTGTTTGATTTAGTAGAAAATTGTTGTTAGCATTTGCTTGGTATTCTTCCATTTGAATACTTTCTTTATTGCATTTTCTCTATTGTGGCTATTTTGGCTATTCGTGGAGGTGGGAACACCAAAATGGGGGTTTGACTACTGCAAGCCCTGAAACAGTCCCAACATTTTTCCTTGTTCTGTCATGTGTAGGTATTTTATTCGTGTGGAGCTTGCATGAGGCTGGACCAATCGTGAGTTTTATTTTCACCGCCTTTTCTCTTTTCAAATTCTATCTTTTAAGTTAAAGTATTATTCTTGTTTTTTTAGTAGTGTAGATGTTTTATACTTTTTGTCATTGCATAGAACTGTATCTATTATTTTGTTAGTCAATTCCCTATTAATTTTAGATTGTACTTCATACTCTCTATTCGCACGGATGCTAGTACCCAATCAGGACGCCAACGCATTGTGCTGCCATCTATCTTCTATGTTGGAGTCCTCTGGCAGAGAGTTGCCTAGGTTACAGTCTAGACTTGAGGATTTTCTCACCTAGTTTTCTAAACTCTCAAGTTGAAAAAAGGACAATGACAGATTAGTTGTCCTACCTTTTTCACCCTCTTAAAACATTAAACCTATCCTAGGCAATCCTTTAGTGTAAGGTAGATCAAGGCAGCTGATTGTTCTAGACCCTCTCGTGACCTGGGGTCTTCAGCAGTCAGTCCCCCTCCTCTACAGAAATGTATACTTTTTCTTTGAAATCATCGACGATGGTCCAACTATTGAATTACCTAAAGAATATTCAAAGTATGGAAAACCATCATTGGCTTAGGCTAATTATGGAGGAAGAGCTAACTAAAAGAAAGAACACACAGACGAAGAAAAATGACAAATGTATGAAGTAAGATGTTAATATGCATGAATATAAAATAATAATTGAAAAGGGGGGGAAAAGGGGACATGATTCAAATAGGGTGTCCTAGGTCCTTCATTCAAAGAACTTAGGAACTAATGGTGCCCCTCTTCCCAAAATTTCATTGAAACTAAGAGATTGCAAGGTGTAGAGATTGACTTACAACCCTAAGGTGAGTCAATCAGACTTGAATATCTAGGTTTCTTAGGACAGTAGGATTTGGAACTAAATGAAAATAATTTGATGCAACTAAACCTAATGAACAATATGACCTAGATTATGAAGTGCAAGATCCCGAAGCTACAAGAACTAAAATCACAATTTGTAGGAAGATCTGAGAAGGGTATGGACACATGTACTTGGCATTAAAAGTTGGTTATGAGCACTGTTAGAGTATAGGTTCACCCTAGGGCGAATGGGTCCTAGACAAGGTATACAAAAAAAGCTTTGACAATCCTCGGGTATTGGATCTTAGCTTCAGTTTGGCATAAGTCCCATTATTAGAAAGTCAGAAATAAAATCTGCAATTGAGTTTCCATAGCTTGACAACAATGGTGACAACTTATGCAACAATGCAAAATTTCTTCTTTGAGATCTCTTCAATCCTTCTTCAACCTATAATCTACAGATACAAAGAGAGGAATTTTTTTTTTGTTTGAATGGTGGTTTTCCTTAGTCAAACCCCATGTTTGGAAATTAAACCTTGATAGAAAGATGATGGCAATTGATAAATGGAAGGAATGACAAATGAACACTTTCTTGCTATAACTCACCAAACCTTTAATGGCTTCCCTTAGAGGACTGAAATCACACACATCACTCCTAGGAATCAGATCTTGCTTTGCTTGATTTTTTGGATACTTGAATTCTTGGATGCTTTAGGATCAACAATGCATATTATCCTTCACAAGATGACATGAACACACATATGCTTGAACATGATGATATGATCTTGAATACTGCAACAAATAACTAATAAATCTACTCTTGAATGCTCTTGACAATAATATTTTCTCCTGAATTTGATAGATCGTGCATGTTAGATTTGAAATGATAAAAATACTATGTATTAATAGGTGTTTATATAATTTCTCAAAAATTAGATTCCAAAAGCTAACAATTGCATATGAAATTTGAATCTTTAAAATACCACCAAAAACATATTAAAATTTGGGACCTAGGACCTAAGGACGACCCATTTTCCCTTGGGTGAATGGGTCTTGGCCCAAAATTCTAGGACACATTCATTTCGAGGTGATTAAAATATTAATTGCAATAATTAAGTATAGTTTACCCTTTTGGAAAATGAGAAAAATAAGGCTTTGGAATGCATAATTTGACAAATTAGAAGCTTAATTAAGTCCAATTAATTAAGGGACCCAAACATAGTGTAAAATTGTAAAGGTTGTTGGCCTCCTACAATGATTTAACAACTAATCCCATAGAGTTGTGATTTAGAGATTGGACATCTAACCTGAATAGTTGTCTTAATCACCATGAAAGTGCATTTAACTTGTCAACCCAGGGATGTAGACTTGAAATGAGTTTGCACAGTACGTGCACTAGGAATCCATAGTAGCCATATTCATCCTATAGCTAAGAAAGACATAATGTTGAAAGTAAATTTCTTGGAAAGAAGTAATGTAAATGATAAACATCAACTAACAACTATACTAAGCTGACATGCATGACATAAATGAAAATTTGAGTGCACAAACAGGAAACTATTATGTCTTCTTTGGCTACAGGAATAGTCACAGAATGGAATTCTAGTGGTTGCAAGAATAGACAATGGCAAATTATTAACTAATTGTTGAATAGAAAGTAATAATTAAACTAAAGGATGGAATGCTCACCAAGTGGGCCCCCTTGGATGAGTATCCCTTAAAAAAAATGTAAACTCAAATGCACGAACTTATAACTTCATTTTATTCATTGGAAAACATGACTACAATCAAGCAACATGACTGTATTACTGAAAAACTCAAAATGCAAATACAACCATCAAATTAAGAAACCTCCAGAAAAGGAGCATTTGAGTCTTATTTATATGAAGAAAGGCTACTAACTAACTACCTAGCAAGGCGGTCAACTGATGCCACTTTAGGGAAAACATAAAAAGTGGAGAGGCGGTTACGCATGTGTGGAATCTAGTCAAGCATGTTTTCCTTAACGCAGATTTAGCACAACAGTCTACCTATATTCGCTCAACAGATAATTAAGACCATTTACAAGGAAGTTACAATTTCAATTTGAATGAGGAATCTCCCTATGTCGAGAGTCTTCCCTCATTGACCTTCACATGATCACCTCATTGATTGTTATGGCACATGACCAGCTGGCAGAATCTTCCTCAATTTGGCAAGCCCCAAATTATATTTGTATAACAATATTAGTACTCACAACAATTGCATATCTATAACTATCTTAAAGTAACATTCATTAATCCACATGCAAAATTAACATAGATAGTTCATATAGCATGTCAATGTCAATTAAAGGTTACAAAAATAAGCTCATGCCCAATGTCTATGGTTTTGAGGAAATATCATAAAAAGGTCAATATCCAAGTATCAAATTCTATGACAACTACAACAAATGGATAACAAATTCTATGAAAATTGAACCATAAACTGGACTCATCACTCCCCCCAACCTAAGGATTTTTTGGTCCTCCAGCAGAGGAAGATTTGTTCTTTTGCTTGGTCAATGCCCTGAAATTTGTAACTACCAGTTGTCCTACATCAGTTCTTACAGTGTGTGAATTAGGGTCCCAATAAATCCCTTGTTGTCTTTCCAACCTACTCCATCTCTATCTCTCTACAGCTATATCATAATGATAGTACCTAAAATTTGGCATAGGCCATAACAGGATGGGTGGCTAAAAAGTTAATGGAAGCCAAAATTGTCCCTTTGTTCTTCCAATTTGGATATATCTATCAATTCTTTTAAGTGTTGCAGCATAGTTCTGCAAGGAGTGAGGCTCAACTTGTTTCAACTCATCAGTCAGACTATTCCACCTTTGTGCTAGATATCTTGTTATAGATTCCCCTGTGGTTTTTGCTACCTTCTCATATTCTTTGTAAACTACTTCTCTCAGTTCTAACTGCAGGACCTCTTGTTCTTGCTCTTGTTGTAGGAACTCTTGCTCTTGTTTTTGCTGCAGAAACTCTTGCTCTGGCTCTTGTTGTACGAGATCTTGATTTTCCTCATACTCTTGACTCCCAACTTGTTCTGCGATGTCAGCAAGATCTGTCAACGTTGTCTTTGTTGCTTCCTCAAATATGTCATTTTCCTCAACATTCACCTGCCCCATTGGGGCTTCTATATCCTCTCATGATGTTTCTCTAGACTTAGGGATTCCCTGTGGAGATACACCAAAGGCTGGACCAACTGGTCTTGTTCTTCTAGGAGGGTTCTCATGTTTCTCTTTGGCTATAGGAAGAAGTGTCAACCTTCCATTTCTTAGAGCTTGGCACTTCTTTTTCTACCATTTTCTTCTTATCTTTTCCTTTCCTTATTTTTTCCTCTTTCTTTTGTGCCCTAGTTCTCATTAGGGTTCCCAGAGGAACATCATCATCAGAATCCGAAGAGGAACTTTCTTTGTCTGATTGTTCTGCCTTAGAAGAACTAATCTCTATGATTTGTTTGGTTGTAGGAGGGTTCATACTAGGGTTACGCTAGAAGTTGAGGCTCTAGGAGTGGCTCCAACATTTCTCACTCTCCTACTAACCCTACGAGGTTGAGGAAAAACCCTAGACTACAAATGCTCTAGTCTAATTTGATCAACACTTAAAAATTCCTCCCAAGTCATATCAGACACATCCTGTAGAGACTTCACAACTAATAATTTGATCAGAAAATGGTGGGAAATGGAATTATCCCTACCTTTTTGGGTCTCGGCCGCCATGATTGAAAGAAGGTGGTATAGCACATTTGGCACGTTCATTCTTCTCCCATGCCTCATATAATTCAAGAGTTTGAAGTTCACATAGTGTAGGTTCGACAGGAAGCCTTCACAAGTAATCTACCTTATAATGTAGACAACTATTTGCTTCCACGGCTCTGGAAGAGAGGTTCTCTTCACATCTTGTTTATCCACACTCAATGGAGGGTCACCAGATTCTGTAAATTCAACCCTAGCTAACCTATCATCTCTGGTAGTAGGGTATTTTTCACCGTCGGCAAGCAACCCTGTAACTTTTTCAATTCTTTCTTCAGTAGCCATTACCTCCAACCCTTTTATCATGGTCTTTCCTTCAGACAATGTGTAGGAAAATTCCAACGCAACATCTTCATTGTAACCATTCAGCTTCAGGAAATAGTCTAACAACCTGCAATTTTTGAACTTGGCCTGGAAAGGTGCATCCTACAATAATACATCATGAACCATGGGTTCATTTAGAATTAACCCACCTCCCATTGTTCAGTTGTCCGCAATTACAAGCATTCTGCAAAGTTTTCCTTTCCTTCAATCTTCGTCTGAAAGCCCAAATTTCACCTTCCTGCAACACCGTTGAATTCCCAATGCCAATGTCGTATGAATTTTACCTTTTGGCATCTTAGGATTATGACAGGAGCAATAAAAGTAGTAAAGGGTAATAAATGCAGGATATGATCAAGAAAAGTGGTGGCGGTTGATGTCTTTTCACACATGCGAGTCGTCACCTCACTCAGAATTTAAATCGGCTCAATTTAAAATTTGCTGACATGGACTAATATGGATAGACATGTGGACATGGTGACACACTCCCCCCCAACCTAAATTTGAGCATGTGTCCTCACATGTGAGGGAGTAATAGCGATTTGATAGGGCAGGGAATAATTGCATGCTATAGTGAACGTCTACATTAATGTATAGTAATTAATTAAATGTACCAAAAGACAATTAAGATATAACAAATTGATTGTGCACGTACCTGAATTCTTGGAATATTTGTTGCAAAGATTATGGAGAAAGTACCGGTCACTTTTAAGAAATCAGTTGAGCAATTAATGAAAGTGGAGTGGAATGAGGTGAAATGGAATGAAGTGAAATGATGGTGGTGTGATGGAAGAGAGAGAAAGGTAGAGATGGATGGGCGGATGGGTGAATGAATGAAGAAGTGGATCCCCACAAAAGTGGAAGTCTTTATTATGACAAGTTCGTTGATCTGTATAGGATCTAGACTAGATTGCAGAATTGAATGCTTAATTTTTACAATGATTATTCCAAGTTTACGAAATTTGAATTCATGCATACATTAACATAATTATGCATTAAAAACTGAAACTTAAAGTGACAAATCAGAACATGAGAGAGGAGAGAAGAAGTGCAAACAAATTGGTAACGGAGTTTGTCACAAACGTGACTACGTCTCCGGGTCCACTCCAATAGAGAGACCGATCCGATTAACTCCAAAAATCAATTACAAAGCACCACAACCATTCTCCAAGCACTTCGGCAGCATAACAGCGCTCTGACGTGCAAGAATGGCTCAAAATAATCTCTACAAGACCTCTCTTTCGTCACCTCAGCTTCAAGACTTCATCACCTGAAAAAAACTTAATACCAACTCTCACCTCACACTCCCCTTTAAATACAAAAATTGAATCAAATTGGTTACTAACCAATTGATTTACAAAATATTCCTTATCTCTCCATAATATCTTCAAATCTCCCTATTTTACATAATATCCTCCATTATTAACAAATTAGGATTATATTAATCCTTTCCAAGTATTTTTGACCCTTCAATTTTTCTTATTTTCGGGCTCTGTGGTTTTGGAGGTTTTGATTTAATCTTTAAAAAGATTATTGTTTGTTTAATTTTTAAATTAGGGAGTTTGTTTTTTTTAAGGAATTGGTTTTGGAAATTCATCAAAACCGACCGATGCTAGTAATATTTTAAAGCCAACGGATGGCTCGTCGGTTATGCCAATTTTGGACCGGTCGGCCGGTGCGGGTTCAAACCCTGTCGGCCACACATTTCCCACAAATCCACTTTTATGACTCAACAAAACCAACGGTTAACAATTTATGGTAGAGCCTGCATTTGTAGGCGGATTGGTAGGAACCCTGCGTGGTATGTGAGAGGTGGGGGGATCGAATCCCCCCAAACATACAACTTATTTTGTTTTAAACAAACAAACAGATTTACAACCGCCAACGAAGGAGATGGATGAGGGTGCCACGTGGAAAACACTGGTTGGCCCTTTCTGCTGACGTGGATGACACTATCGCTGACTGGACGATGACGTGAATGCTGACTAGAATGTTG
>VDFB02057335.1:0-21774 GCA_007258455.2 Sequoia sempervirens
TGAGTAATCCTTTCTGAATCAGAAGGTGAGCAAGGGCAAGGGTATCTAATGTTGATATTATTAGCAGCATTGGGCTGCTTCTTCCAACGATCTCCTTATGATAAATTAAATTATAGCCTATGGTTATTTAATTTATTGAGTCATCAAGAGGCATAATTATTGAAGAGTTACATTTATTTGTTAAGGCTAACATGTTGTTATGAAGAGACATCAATTACATTTATTAATGAAGAGGCATGATGGATGAAGAGTTGCAATTTATTGAGGCCGACCTCATTCTTCATAAGGACGTGATTTTCTGGAGTCGTCCTCCTTCCTTTGGGTCATGATTCTTAGATGAGACATGCTCTTTCTTGTGGCCAACTTGTCTTGAAAGATCACGTCCTTTCCCCACCATTTGTATATATATTTGATGATATCTCCCATTGTGTATTCATTCAGATTTCATTCTAGTTTGATCTCCATCACAAGTGCGTGTTCTTCTCAAGACGATTTGATATTATTAGAGGCCGAGTTTTTCATCAGCGAATTGTCTTCTTGTATTGTTGTGTTGCATCATTCATTGGTGCTTGTATTTGGGCCTACCTATCGACCTGTTGTAAGGAGATCATCATTGTATTGATTCAATATATAAGAGATATATTGTTGCTCGATTTTTCTCCCTCAAGAGGAGGGTTTTCCCCGGGTATCTGTTGTGTTATTGTGTCTGATTTTTAATTAATTTTCCGTGTCTTTAAATCTGATCATAAAAACTAACATGGTATCAAAGTGGGTTTGAAGAAGATCGTGATCAGATTTGTTATTGCAACGATACTCTCTATTCTCTTTTTCATATCTTTGTCTATCTCTATTTTAGTCAAGGTGGTGAACGGTCTTAAAATTGAGGATAGACTCGAGGGAGCATCCAACTACACATCATGGAGGTTCAGAATCATGCTCACCGTGGAAGAGAATGACTTGGCTGAGTTTGTGGAGACCAAAGTTCCCGAACCAAAGGAGGAAGAAGAGAAGTTGCAATGGAGGAAGAAAGACATCAAGGCAAAGAAGATGTTGGTTGATTTCGTTAAAGATCATATTGTTCCGATTGTCTCCAAGTTGAAGATGGCAAGGGACATGTTCAAAACATTGGAGATGTACGAAATCAACAACACAAGCCGGGCACTTGCACTGAAGCAACAACTCCATCATGTGAAGATGGCGGAAGGAGAATCTGTCATCGCTTACTTCATGAAGATTTCTGAATTGAGAGATCAACTCTCTACCATTGGTCATATTGTTGATGCCAAGGACTTGACCATGTTGGCCGTTAATGGTCTTCCTTCATCTTGGGAGTCTTACATTCAAGGAATCAATGCAAGATCGAAACTTCCCAAGTTTGATCATTTGAGGGCAAATTGTATTCAAGAAGAGTCCAGGTTGGCAGCGAGAGGTATTGGTCGAAGCTCTACAAATGAAGACATTCATGTTCTTTCCACTCAATCCTCGGAGAAGAAAGGAAAAGGAGGAAAGAAAGGATACTTCAAGAGGAATAGAGATAAAGGGTCAGATGGTGCTCCCGCATTCAAGAAGAAGTGGGACCTCTTCAAAGTCCAATGTTTTTGTTGTGACAAGTTTGGTCACTATGCAAAGGATTGCCCAACTAGGCCTAATCAACATGCTTCATTTGTGGATGTGGATGAGATCTCTTCTTAGAAGGATTCTAGGGAATTGCTATTCTAAGTCATGGGCTTGTGTTCAAACCGTGAAGGTTGTGTGCTGATTTGAGCGCAAGAGCAACGTATCTTACTGTGTCCAGTATTTGCATCCATCAGAATATTTAAAGAGATAAGTATTCTTTGTTTGTTAAGTTATATCTTTTATTTGGATCTTGTAATTAGTAAAGAGAGAGAGTGGTTTCTCTTGAGTGGTGTTCACTAGCATAGGATCCTTTGAAGATTTCATTTATTGCAAGTTATTTCATGTTGGTTGTGAAGATTTCTGAGTGTGACTCTGAAATAAAAAGAGAATTACAATTTCGATGGTGATTAGTTGGTCACATCGATATCATTCTCTAATGCATGAACTGTGATAGAGCCTTGAACTCTTGGAGAGAGTTGGTTCTACATGCTAACTGCATAATGCATTCAAGAAATTTGTAGTTGTGCAAATTATCTTTTGTTGTGTTGAGTTTAGCACACTCGAGAGGAGTAAAAGATGGAAGAAAGAGTTATATCTGAATTCAATTAAAGATAAGTTCTTTATCCCTTCATTATGATCTTTTGATATTTGCTCATATTTCACTTATAGGTTGATTTCTTTATTTATTGTTCATAAACTCTTATGTGTTCATGCTATATCTTGAGATAGTAAACCTTGTATGATTCTAGCCTTGATATTTCTTTGGATAGTTATAAACTGCTAGTAATATCTCTCTAAAATGCTTTCAGGACAGTTCTAGGAGCAAGAAGGTGATGAGAGATTGCTTAGTGATGAAAAGCTTGAGGCATCTTGTGAGGAAGTCATGCCGACCAAAGAAATGATCAAGTGTGAAGTCACAACTTGCAGCCATGGGACTGAGTTGGTGGCTAGAGGGAGCTCACTTCCAGAAGCCTTCTTTGCAATCTCTGAAGCAGGGATCAAGAGGGAGTTATGCTTGACTCCAGCACGAGAAGAGTAAGAGGAGTTCTTACGGTCGTGTTGCAAGGCCAAGTGTTAAATCCTTGAAAGACCTCTTAAATTTCTTTGAGATCGAGTGCACAGCAGTCATCACGGATTTGATATTGGTAGCTCATAAACCTATAGAATAGTGTGATCACGGGATGAGGAATTAGAGGAGGACTACCTGAACTCTCTTCAGTACTAGAGGTGTGCGTTGGAAAACATTTATCTAAGGCAAGTGTTGCAGGCAATCTTGGACAAAGAGGTCAGAAGGTTGATGAAAGTACTTGAAGATTCAGAGGGAGCCTACTGAACCTGAAGAAGATGTTTAAGGAGGTTGCAACTGGTTCAGATTTGGTGGATCCTCTATCTACACAGTTGATTGGATCGTTGATATATCTAGTCAATACTAGACCAGATATTTGCTATGCAGTAAGTGCACTTAGTCAGTTCATGTGTGAACCAAGGAAAATACATCTAGTTGCAGCGAAGCATATCCTAAGATACTTGTGGGACACAGTTGGATATGGCTTGAGGTATTCTTAGCACATGGACTTAGATGCGCATGGATATCACCAGTTTTGATTAAGTGTGTCAACGTCGGAAGAGCACCTCACGGATGTTGCTTGATTTGGGATCTGCTATGATATCACAGTGTAGCAAAAGCCTTGATCATCTGTAGCATTAGTACAACGGTGATACATTGCAACATTAGCTCGAGAGTAGTGTGGCCGTAAGCTCCTTGCGGGATTGTTTGGACAATCAATGGGGGCCACTATCATTCATTGTGATAACGAGTTGTGTGAAGCTTTTACGTAATCCTGTGTTTCATAATGAGGGCAATGTTGAGATCAAATACCCTTTTTCTCGGAGATATGGTATTGAGGAAAGCTATTCGGTTGAGGTATATCAACAACGATGGCGAACTGACAGGACATTCTCCGCAAGCCTCTCTAGGATAAAGTTTATTGTACTTCGAGGATAAGCAGGTATGGTGGAGAATCTGACCCTAAGCGAGGAAGGAATCGATGTCGGTGATCCTCTTTAATGAGTTCTTCTGTGAGAGAAGTTCAAGGTGAAATCCCTTGATTCCACCCTCTAGGAGAGCCATGGTGGATGTCATGTGTGTGACTCCGTGACAACATCGCGTGAGAGAGTTTGTGATGATTTTTCTTGTACTTGTGTTTCACCCTCTGGAAGAGCCATGGTGAAAGTCATGTTGAGGTGACAACATCACGCAAGTGATGAACACTTGTACATACCATACATGGTTGTAGCCATTATGGTTGATATCATGTTGAGGTGATATATAATATTACGATGAGGTGATATCCTTCTTTTCCACATATGGTTGTAGCCATTATGGTAGACATCACGATGAGGTGATATGTCTTGTGCAGCTGGAAGTATCATCCCTAACTGAGAGGGAGTGTTGATGTTATTAGCAGCGTCAGGCTGCTTCTTCCAGTGATCTCCTTACTTGTGATAAATTAAATTATAGCCTATGGCTATTTAATTTATTGAGTCATCAAGAGGCACGATTATTGAAGAGTTACATTTATTTGTTAAGGCCAACATGTTATGAAGAGACATCAATTACATTTATTAATGAAGAGGCACAATGGATGAAGAGTTGCAATTTAATGAGGCCGACCTCATTCTTCATAAGGACGTGATTTTCTAGAGTCGTCCTCCTTCCTTTAGGTCACGATTCTTAGATGAGACATGTTCTTTCTTGTGACCGACTTGTCTTGAAAGATCACGTCCTTTCCCCACCATTTGTATATATATTTGATGATATCTCCCATTGTGTATTCATTCAGATTTCATTCTAGTTCGATCTCCATCACAAGTGCGTGTTCTTCTCAAGACAATTCGATATTATTAGAGGCTGAATTTTTCATTAGCAAATTGTCTTCTTGTATTGTTGTGTTGCATCATTCATTGGTGATTGTATTTGGGCCTACCTATCGGCCTCTTGTAAGGAGATCATCATTGTATTGATTCAATATATAAGAGATATATTGTTGCTGGGTTTTTCTCCCTCGAGAGGAGGGTTTTCCGAGGGTATCTATTGTGTTATTGTGTATGATTTTTAATTAATTTTCTATCTTTAAATCTGATCATAAAAACTAACATCTAACATCTCCTAGGTTTCTCTAATCTCAGTCTTTAGATCTAGATATAGGCTCAAGGGTTGGTCAGTGAATGATGGAACACCTTCCTGTGTGTTGTTGATTCCTGTGAAAACAATCATAGCATTAGTTTTAAATGAAAACTAATTTGGGACTGTCATAAGATTTCTGTTGAGTATCTCCTAACTGACAAACCTGATTCAAAATGTGAAGACAAGGCTAACAAGTTAACTTAGAATGGTTTTAATAGTGGACCCTACACTAGTTTGGGAGTAACAAACTCCACAAATTTGCCTCCTTTCCCAAGACCAATTTATCTTGATGTAGTTTCTGGATTAACACTTCCTGGTTAATGGTAGTCATAGAATCACTGTTTTCTAAGGGTTGTGCTTGATCAGGATTTGGTATTGAAAAGGTCATAACCTCGCCCATCCTATAAACGCCTAATTCAGTTTCAAAATAAGCAAACTCATTGGGGTGATCATACTCTGTAATCATGTGTTGTAGGTGAGGTTAACTTTCTATTCTAATCTAACTTGCCATACCCTTCCATGGCAGCCACATGTGTGAGAAGTCGAGATAGCCTCCAATGGTCTTCGCCAAATCCCTACTCAACAACATACCATACATTTCAGGAATTTCAACAATTTGAATATCCATGTAATTTTGAATCCTTGGATCTGATCCGATCTATATGTGTGCATTTTCAATTCTTCTACAACATTCACTTCAATTTTATCCAATTGTATAACCTTTTTTGTGAGTTTGAATTGGGGTTAGGCCTAATTTCTTACAAATAGAAAATGGCATAACATTACCTGAGACCCGATAATCTAATAGGCAGTTGTGTAAGTTCTTCCCAAAGATTCTTAAACTCAATAAGAACGAAGGTGTTCCTGTCTTCCCCCTATATAGAGTTGCGTTCATTTCAGCAGGGTGAGTCACCTTTGCCTTTCCCTTCAATTGATCTGCCTCAACCAAAGCTTTCAGCACGAGCTCATGTTGAGCAGGACACCATTTTAGAATATCAAAGAATGACAGGGAGGTCATTTGCTTCTACATCTTTGTAATAAAATCATACTCCATTTTATTGTTGTATTGTTGTTTAGGAAAGAAAGCAGAATTACCTCTGTTTGGAACCCCAGGGAGCCCTTTGGGTGGAGGTGGATTGTTATCCACTCTAGGATTTGGGGGTACCATGTTGTTAGCTGGAGGAGCAACGTGGTGAAAATAACACAACAAACATTAAGCAAAATATTTCTATCCTACTCCTGAAAAAGATAGCTAATATCAAATCATCTATTTTTCAAGGTCTCAATAGTTGGTTCACAACTGTGTTATTTTACCTAGTGGCCAACATGACTATAATATTCAAGGGGCCTTTGCTGGTAAAAAGGTAACAAATTGATTCTTTCAATATATTCTAACAATGGGTTTTAAATAAATAGAAAAGATAGATCATAGTTTATGGAATAGTAACACGTGAACAAACATTTTTCTCAAATTTGGACATTCAATTTCTATAACAAGCATTTTTGTAAAGTCTAAAACAGATTAATGAAATAACTCACAAACATTTATGCAATTATACCCATTAACAGTGCAAATTTAATAAACATACTTACAATTCATTTTCCTCCAGAATTAATTTAATAACAAACATTATTAACTCATCACAAAACTTTGCAAATCAACAAACAATAAAAAAATGCCATTCACAGATAATGCAACAAATGGTTTTAAGTTTGGCCTCTTCTATTGATTTTCACCAACTAAGAAACATTTACGCACAATAAGATCCACTGGCGCACGGAAAACTATTGTCCATAAACATCATCTTTAAACTAAGAAATCTCTAAAATTTAACTAATTGCATAAAAGTTGTAAAAATTTAACTGTTTGCATAAAAACTTCAAAATATCTAACTCAGGCTGCAAATTTGGCTTCAATTTGCTGACCTTTACAATGAGGAGACTTTCTAATCTTATAGAAAGAAATAAAACAATGTAATCTCCTTTCAAAAATCATGATCCATAAAATGGGCGCCCAAATCCACAATTATAGGGATGCTTCCAGTTGAACTGTAGTCTTCACTTTGTCAAAATTGTTGGTGTGAGGAGTTGTGTTGCTTTCTTGGTCTGTCAAAAATGATCTGGGGTTAACTGCCTGTCAATGGGACGCTTGGGAGAAGTTGACTTGTTGAATTTATGCTTTTTTCAAAAATGGAATATTCTCTTCTCACTTGCCAGTCTCCTTTGGAAAGTCGTGAAATTCATCATAGTTTTCAAAAATCATCTTGAAAACCTCTTCGTTAGGCCCATCAACCCATTCCACCTTGAACTTGGACTGTTCAAATTCTACTGCAACTACAACAACAGTTTCTCGTAGTTGGCTAACATCTTTTGTGGCCCAACGAGTCTCAAACTTAATCATCATCAACTTATCCAGAAGAGTCCCTTTAGGACTATCACCTTCTTCTATCAACTATTCCAACCGTTTACCCCAATTATGCTTTATTTCCTATAGTGAATTCAACTGTCCCTTTTGGGGTAAATCCTTAGTTGTGACCTGTGTAACAATTTCCTCGAATATGCCCATGTGATCCCTTATGTCATATTGAGCCTTAAGGAGAATTGTTCTATGTTAAACGAGTATTTCAGATCTGAAGGTAGTGATATATATAGCCTTCTTAAGATATTTTGGATCTTCATCACCTAAGATCCCAGACTGGATCAACATTTCTTTGGGCGTTTTATCAATATAAGTTTTCAACCCTCTCAAGAATTTTATGTACTTTTCCTCTTCTTCCCACCATTTCTTTGCACACTCTTCGATCTTTTTAAGAAGAGTACAAGCTTCGTCATATTGTTTATATCCTTCTTCTAGGAGCTTCTCGATCTCCTCCTTGAAAGCACTGAACCAACTATCAAACCATGTAGCCTTCTTTTTCATGTTGTTTAATTCATCTGCTTCTTTTCGGCTCATGAGCATAGGTACCTCCGAAGACTCAGGCTGCTCTGGGGCTAATGAGGTGAGCTCTTTCAAAAACTTCTTCATTTGTCCAAGTTGTGCTTTTAGCTCATCTTTTACCTGCTTATCCTTTTCCATTTTGGATTTGGCTGAAGTAGCTGCCAAATCCAACAATGACATTTGCTAATTACAGGTCTGCTTTCCCAAGTTGACTGCACTCAATTGATAGTCCGCCACTTGTAGTTCTTTATCATCTTTGTCAACGATAGAGGTTGCAATCTCTGCAATTAGATCCCCCTCAACAATCAGCTTGATAGAATGTATAGCTCTTGGCTTTTTCTTGGGCTTTACCTTATCAACCTCCTTGATCATCTCATCCCAACTCACTGGTTGAGCTTGAATCTGTTGCCTCTTTTCCAAATTTAACTTCAACCATGTGGGGGTACTTGGTGACACTGTCATTTGCTGAGCACTTGGAGGTGTTGGTTTTGGAGGCAATGGAGTTGTAGAAATTGCTCCAGTTTTTGACACAGATGGAACCTTTTGCTACTCAAGATTTTCTTTATCAACTTCCTCCTTTTCGACTCTCTTTTTCCCTCCTCTCATTCTCTGCTTTAATGTCAACAATCTTTTTAAGCTCCATTTCTTTTTGTTGATCTTCTTCTTCGTCCTTTTTCCTTTGCTCTTCTTCTTCTTCTTCTTCTTCTTCTTCTTCATGAGCCAATTCCTCAACAACTTGCTTTTGAGCACTCTCTAATATCTCTTGCTGCTCATTTTCAGTTAGGACATGGCTCATCTCTTCTTCATTCCAAAGGTTCCTTGAAGAAATGTTGAGAGCAATCGAGCGAATAACATTGAAAATGAAGCAAGATTATATACAATGAAATGTTGTTGTATAACCAACCTAATCAAGCATACTCGATCAATTGAAACATAACTACAAGATTAGTTATGTATTATTTATTAAATGATGTAATAATAAAAAAACTATTCTAACACCCCTCCTTATTACATCATATGCCCAAGAGACCAAAGCATGAAAGATCGGAAAGCCTCGAACTTCATAGGTGCAAGTGATTTGGTAAACATGTTTGCACGCTGCTCTTGAGTCGGACAAAACTAGAGCTATATATTCTGTTGTTGAACATGCTCACGAATGTAATGGCATTGAACCTCAATATGCTTGGTATGCTCATGAAAAACTGGATTGTGAACAAACTTCAACACACTCCGATTGTCACAGAACAAAGTGGTAGGACATGTATCAAGAACACCCATACTTGTTAGAATGTGACGTAACCATATCGCCTCGCAGATAGCCCCCCTGTGGTGCAATATTTTGCCTCTGTGGAAGAGCGAGCAACAGTGGTTTACTTCTTGCTCCCCCAAGAAATCAGACTAGATCCCAAAAATAAAATGAAGCTCAAAGTAGACTTCCTATCATCCACTGAACCTGCATTGTCTGCATCCGTGTATCCATACAATGAAAAATCTGCATTTTGCTTATATTCCAGGCCATATGCCACTGTACCATGGATGTATCTCAAAACCCTCTTTGTTGCCTTCCAATGAACAACCTTAGGTTCTTGCATAAACCAAGAAAGATAACTGACAGCAAAATTGATATCCGACTTGGTATAGGTCAAGTAGATGAGACTCCCAATCAACTGGTGATAAAGAGTAGCATTCACCCGAGTAGATGGATTGTGGCAGGAAAGTTGCAAACTTGTCTCCATGGGGGTCGACATAGGTTTGCAATCTTCCATACGAAATTTATCGAGCAATGTCTTGGCGTATTTCATTTGAGAAACATATATTTGATTCTTCTTTTGCCACACCTCAAGTCCAAGACAATAATGCGGGACCCCGAGATCTGTCATGTCGAACGACCATTTGAGATCATTCTTTGTTGCATCAATCATCTGCGGAGAACTCCCTATGATGACCAGATCGTCGACATAAACAACCAAAATGACAATCTACCCCCCTTGCTCTTTGAGGTAGAGATTGGGATCATATGGATTCCCGATGAATCTATGGTTAAGGAGATGCTCATCGATCTTGATATACCAAGCTCGAGGAGCCTGCTTAAGACCATAGAGGGATTTGATGAGTCTGCATACTTTGTGTTGCTGCCCAAGTGCAGTGTATCCCTCTGGTTGAGACATATAGACTTCCTCCATGAGATCTACATTAAGGAAGGCGCTCTTAACATCCATCTGGTGAACTTTCCACCCAAACTGCACTGCCATAGCCAACACCATACGAATAGTCTTGATCTTTGTTGTAGGGGCAAAAGTCTCATCATAATCTATGCCTTCCTTCTATGAATAGCCCTTAGCCACAAGTCAGGCTTTATACTTGTCAATACTACCGTCTGCCTTGTATTTGATCCAGAAAACCCATTTGCAGCCAATAGCCTTCTTCCTTGGTGGAAGATCAACATGTTCCCATGTATTGTTCCTCAAAAGTGTCTAATATTCAACATCCATAACATCTTTCCAAGGTGGTGACTCAAGAGTTTGCTGCACTGTTTTAGGTTCAGAAATCTGCAGAACTGTACACATAAGGGCCATATTCACTTCTTCACAAGACTCGCTACAAGTCCTAGTCCCATGAAAAGATGTATCAACAACTGCATCATCTTTGGCAACCTTTATAGTGGTATGATACCACTTAGGAATCTTCTTGTGTACAAAAGATGAGGATGGAGGAGTAAGAGGAGGAAACTCATCCACTGAAAACAAAATGTCATTTGAAGTGCCTTCATCAACTTCCTTCTCTTCAGCAACCTCCCGCTCTTCTACAATGTCCTCATCAACAGGTTCAACCAACTGTGGTGCTTGGGAACATACAAGTGATGGAGAGGACGAGGGGTTGCTCCCAAATTCCTCATCAAAGACTACATCCCTGCTAATGTACACTTTTTTGATTGCATCCATGAGCCGATATCCCTTTGATTCTGAACTGTACCCAAGAAAGATGCACTTGATAGACTTATCATCCAATTTTGCATGTTGAACCTTGGGGACATGCATGAAGGCAGTACATCCAAACACTCTAAAATGTGAAATAGAGGGCTTTTTTCCAGTCCAAGCTTCTTTTGGTGTGATATTATCAAGCACTTTGGTGGGTGCTCGATTCAACAAATACACGGTTGTGTGAATTGCTTCAGCCCATAATGCAGGAGCAAGATATGCATCCTTCAACATGCATCACACCATTACAACAATAGTATGATTACGCCTCTCGACAACACCATTCTGTTGCAACGTATGTGCACTGGTCAATTGTCTCTATATTCCATGCTTATACAAGTAGGCTCCAAATTCTTTGCTAGTGAACTCCCCCCCTCGATTAGAGCGAAGGGCTTTGAGAGATTGACCAGATGACTGTTCTGCAAGACCTCTAAACTCCTTGAATTTCTCCAAGGATTCATGCTTGTGAGCCAAACAATAGACCCACATTTTTCTTATATAATCATCCACAAAGAGAAGAAAATGTCGGGCATTCTGATGACTGCAAGGCATAGGTCCGCAAAGATCGGTGTGAACCAATTCTAAGGGACTGGAGGCTCGGTTTTCTGCAGCAAGAAAAGGAGCCCTATGTTGTTTCCCAACAAGACAATGTGAACATATAACTTTTGATTTCTGAATGGGAGGAAGTCCTCTTACCATATTTCTCTTACTCAATGCAAGAAGATAACCAATGTTGAGGTGGCCAAATCTTTTATGCCAAAGAGTTGTGGATGAATTGGTTTTGACTACAAGGGCTTGATCTTCATTTGAAACATCAACCAACTGAAACATCTTTCCTGCCCCTAAAGCACAAGCTAAAACTGCCCCATTGCGAGTCTTGTCTTTGATAAGACAAAGCTTCTCACCATTGAGTTGATCAAATTCAAGCTGTAGATTGTGCTCAAGCAATTGACTTACTGAAAGTAGGTTTTTAGTGAGCACTGGAACATACAAAACCTTTATAAGTCGACATGTATGAGTTCTCAATGGAAGTGAAATATCATCAATTCCTTGAACTTTATATGACATGTCATCACCCAATGAAACATGCCCATAGGAGGTGGATGGAGTTAAGGCACAAAACCATTTTTGTTCCCCTGTCATGATATGCCTGGATGCACTAGAATCAACATACTAGACTGAATTGTTAGAAGTGGCAGCCTTTGTTTCTACAGCATACAAAAAATCTTCTTCATCTGAATGAAAAGTGGATGCAACATTCCCTTGTTGTTTGTTGGGCTTTTCCTGCCATTGAGGATTTTTCTTCTTATCCCCTTGAAAAGATTTTTGTGGCTTTTTGCTACTAGATTCATTATTAGCATAGGAATTATACCAACACTCTGAGTCCAGGACCCTTTCTACCACAAATGAGACATTTCTTTTTCTTTTTGGAAGAATTGTCTTGATTTTAATTTGACTATTCTAATGGACCACTTCAACAATCAGGTTGTTTTCCCTTTTGTTTTGTTGCAAGGGCCTGATTGTCTTGAGTATCAGTCTCACCAAACATTGCTTCTTGTTGTTGAAGCAAGTTGACCAGTTCTTCAAATGAGGGTGTTTTATGTGCCACATTTAAACATGTTACAAACACTCTAAACGAAGGGGGCAGTGCTATCAAGACTATTGGTACAAGAGCGTCATCTGTGACTTCTTCTCCTAACGCTTGAAGTGCAGTTCTCAATTCAACAACTCTTCTAAAGAAATTTTCTACCTTCTCACCATTTTGCATTTGGAGATAATGTAACTGACACTGTATATGAAGGATTTGGTTTTTGTTTTTAGCCTCATAAACAGTTTTGAGGCAATCCCAGACATCTTTGGCAGAGGCTGTAATGCGAATGTGAGGTTGAACCTCATTTGACACACTAAAAAGGATGATTAACTTGGCTTTTTGGTTGGCCTTATCAAACTTATTTTGCTCATCATTGATTGTGGCTGGTTTGGTTTTATTTCCTAAGACAATTTCCCAAAGGTCTTCAAACTCCCTCTTGGAATGCCTTCATATGCATTTATCGTTCTGTTTCTTAGCCTATAGTTGCTTTTTGCTTGCTCTAATTGCATTTGGACTTTGGTTTTCCAGGCTGCATAGTTTTCACCCTTCAGGAGTTGGGAATCAAGTAGGAGGAATTTAGGTGCACTAGAAGCCATTCTGGTTTTGTTTGAACTATCCTTATAACCCCTTTCAAATTCAAAACTCTATTTTTTTTAGAAAAAAAATAAAATTGCAAATGTTCTGAAATTTTAAATTTGTCTTCCGGAATGTAAAAAACACAAATACTATGTATTCTTTCAAATGAAACATAGATGCTTTGGTTTTTTTGAAATTTAAGAAATATAAATGCTCTGAATTTCAAGTAGAGATTGACTCTTGCTCTAATTGGTCATAATACTTCGGACCTTATTCCATCCAACTGCCTCTCCAAGCACGCCCAGGTTCAATCTGGGAAGTTCCCCATTCTAGCGGCACAATATATAACATAAGAGCTCATGTAAAATGTCTCGGTATCTTTTACCTTGGTAATTTGATCATAAATTGCATTTGATAACATTTACCCCCAATCCAAGTACTACTTTCCATCAAGAACAATTTGAATAAAAAGGAACATCCAATCCTCGAAAAGCATGTGAATCTTCCTTCCCAAATGCCTTGGATAATAATGTAATAACTTCACCTACTTTGACAAAGAAATCAAACCTCTTAGGCTTTGGGGGCAATTTCTTTATTGACTTCTCAACTTTTAACCATCTCTTATTTATATACCTCTTGTTGCCCTCCACATTTGCCTGATATTGCCTCAACACCTCAGCTTCCGTCATGATTTTGAGGTTAGTATGGGGAGGCAAGTCAAAAAGTAATCTCATCATTCCTGGTGTTAAGTCAATAATATCATTGCCCCAAGGATCAATACATTTTCTTTGAACTGGGTTGTATGCGTGTGCAGCAGCTAATATAAACTCAGGACATTGCACTACGGGGAATGAGGCTATATGTGCTAACCCTGAGTTAGCAATTTTCTTTGCTCTTGGACTAGCATCCTCTGCAAAAGTATCGTTAACAAACTGCTCCAGGTCAATATGACCAATCAATGTGTCAGTTATTTTTATTACTTCTAACCCGAACTTTGATGACATTGGATTTCCTTGAAACTTATATTTCATCGTTAGGGGAAGCTACTCTGGCTTCAATCTCTTAGGATTTTGTCCCCTTTGCCCCCCTTGTAACTCTTGCACCTCTTCGGTGCCAGTATCCTCTTTTGAATCAGACATTTAATAGACCTGCAACCATGACATTCATTAGGCAGATGGGAACACTGCAAAGAGTCAGGCATTAAATACATTCCATATCAAAACCTTGTATCCTCAAAAGCATATTCATTCTTATGATATTTCTATTATTTTTAGAGGTCGAGATAGAGATAACACCTGGAACATGACCCCTACAAAGCTGAAATATTCCTTAATTTTCCTCCAAAATTTAACACACAAATCAACAACCAATCAGTTAGCGTTAGCTCCAAATGCAAATCGGCATGGAAAGTAACTCTAACCAAGAATGTTCACCAAGATCCCAATGTGGGCGAGGTGATAGCATATAGTCAGAGGATCATTAGGTATAAACTTGAACTGAAAGTACAATTCATCTGATGCGGCATCCACAAGCAGTGGGAATACTCCACTTATTTAGTGGGTGAGATTATTACATTATTAAGGCGGCAAGCCAGCCATTAAATCCTCTCTTCCACTTATTTCGTGGGGGGAAAGCAGTCCACACAACCACTTATTTTGTGGGGGGAATTTACAATCAAGAAAGATGTTTATTCTAAAACTCAACCACTCAATTGTGGGAGTGTAATCAAGTATAAATTGCAGCAATAAAATGAAATAGCCGTTAGTACTACTAACTAGCTTTACAATGAATAGAAATAGCTGCAAATAAGAGAGATAAGCTTCTAGAATGTTCTTTATCCACACTGGCGGTAAACCATCCAGGGGTACTTAATGTGAGAAATAGAAAATAATTGCAGCAATAAAGGACTGGAACAGTACTACTGTTTACAGTCTTACAATATAGAAAGAGAGCTGCAAATTACATCAATATTACAATGTTTTCAAAGCACCAAGATACTGAATGATTCCATGATTAATAGTAGCAATTATTGATGAAGAAAGGACTGGAAATTCAAACTGAAACAAGTCTGATATAAATCTGCAATTCTGGAAATGAATAACCAGCAACTATAAGAATTAATTAAATGCTCATAACTTCACCAAAATACCTCCGAATGGCGTGAAACGAAGTGCAATGAACCTTTGGAGGATAGGCGCCCATGACAAGATGAAGAAACAGCCTCAAAAGTCATCCATTAATTTATGGCACAATTCCCAATGCTCTACAGATGGTACGGCTCTTGAGAAGGGCAATTTAGCAATAAAAAATCAAAGACTTGGAAATAAATTCCAATCTCTTGTGGAAGGGGTCGCCTTGGGTCTAGAACCACTTTGCAAACATACCCAGAATGATATTTAATTTGCTCAAAAAGCTGTCAACAAAAAACACTTTCAGCCATGATAAACCAGCAACATAAAAATTGGAAATATCTCACCAAAACTCCACAATAATGCTCAATATGTACTTCTGGATGAAGCACTCTCAGTCCACCACCTAGGGAACCATAGTTTCAGGCCCGAAGAGTGGAGTAGATTTGCTAAGTTAACCCTTAGCCGGATTCTGGATTTCAAACCAACAACATAACGTTATATTTTTCCAAAGATCATCAACTCTTCAAACAATAGCAATATATAAGCTTCAATTGGCAAATGAAGCAACAAGAGACTCTTCAAATTCCAAGAAGTTGAATCACTTCAACTTCCAAAAGGGACGCCACCTTTTTGCATTTTACTTTTTTTGAAATAATAAAATATTACTCAACCTCCTTTAGGCGTCCAACTTCACTTTGCAACAAAAAAACATTTAATAAATCATTAAATGCACAATTGACCCCCTTAATGGCCCCTCTTTTAAAACAACATGAAGTTATTAAGCCTAGGCATGGGGTACAACTGAAAAACATGAAATTGACTAAGTATAAAGACTTAGTCCATGGAGATAACCAAACCAATGCCAATACTAAAACTGATGGATAGCAAGATGACTTGAGCTGAACTGCTGATGATGCCACTGCCAAAATTAGACTTACTAAAAATAGCCAACTGCTATAAATAGTAAGTTCACATCAAAACATAGAAAGCCAAACTGAACACTTAACTGCAAAGGATTGAACTACTGCTAGACAGATACTGCCAAAAGATAGACTTGCTAAACATAGCAAATTGCTATAAATAGTAAGTTTGCACAACATTCTCTAAACGCCAACTGAGCAGTATTTGAAAGAGGAAACCCTAATTTTCTACTTCAGCTTAGCCTACAGATTTCCGGAAATAGGCTAAATCCAAATGAAAAAGATATGGCCAAAATGGGGACATTCACGGCCCCTTACCATACTATAGGACATCAAGACCGGGTTGAAAGTCAGCACTTACACTCTGCAAAAGATATATCGAAAGTTGGGATCAAAACAACATTCAACATCAAAACCTTATAGACAATGTATTGGAAATCGAGATCAGGATGTCTCGTAGAAGCCCCAGTTCGGGTGCCTAGAGTCTAATCACGGCTCCGAGTTGAAAGTGGAATGAAGATAGAACTTTGCGAAACTCAATAATATGGGGTGAAAGTGCAGTTCTATTTCAAGGAATTAGATCCGCGAGCATAGTCTGGAAATGAGAATCAAAACCTTGATTAAGCATCAGAACCCTCCTCAAGGTAATAGGTTAAAGTTCCATTCCGATTTTGATCTGCGACTAAGAGTCAAAGGTCGGGATCAGGTTTGAAACTGACATCGGATTAATAAATTTGGTCAAGGTAGGGTTTCGTTTTGATGTTTGATCTCGACCAAAGGTTGGAAGTCAGAGTCAAAATGGTGTCAAGAACTGGAACTATAGCTTGGTGCATAGTTAAGGTTCTATTCTGAAACCTGATCCCTCAACATGTGTGATGATCAAAATCGGAACATGATCGAGCATGAAGGTGATGAAAAATGTTTTTCTAACTTTTATCAACAAACCCTTCAAGATCGGGATATTTCAAATGTCAAAACCCTAATAATAAACTAACCCAATACTTAATCAAAATTTCTAATTTCGGGATCCGGATGAAGGAAAACCTAGGGTTCCAACATAGTTTGTAAAGCAACGGTGTATGGAAACCCTAGACAACTAGGGTTTCTGACCGAACGAAACCATAAGTGGCGACGCAAAAAACAAAACAAAAACAGCAAAGACCAAAGACCAAAACAAAGCTGAACCAGCGGTAACCAAAACAAAAGAGCCAGCAACAACACGCAGCAAAGCCAGGAAAACAAAACAAACAAACAAAACAAGCAAGCAAATGAGAAAACAAGAAAATGAAGAACGAAAAACCCCCTTCCTCGAAAATCGCAATGCGAAAATCATTGAAGCCTGATCGAAAATCACCATACTCGACCTTGCACCCTAATCCTCTGCTCCACTCTGGCTCCTTTCGTTGAAAACGCAAAGCAATAATGAGCCAAAACTGAGAAACATAGAGAATATAAGCTGGTTCGCGTGTGCGAACCAACAACCGATATCTGAGTAGGTCGGGCAGGGGATGGTGACGATTCGAACCATCATAAAACACATCACGATAGGTCGGGGGTCGGGATCGAGAAGGAATTCAGCACAGAACCTTAAATAGGTACAAGGTTTGAGATGATTCGAAAACCAGACAATGGGCAGAAAACACAACGATTAGCAAAGTGGGATCGGGATGGAATAAGAATAGGAACCTTGAAAAGGTTCACAGTTCTAAGTTCCGATCGATGCAGATTCTGAAACAAACAAAGAATCCAATCGGAATAGAGCCCCGGGGCTGAACACGAAAGGGTTCTATGGTCCCGGAGTTCCGAAAACAATCCGACAAGAAAAAACAAAACAAAGGAAAAAGAAACAGAGAGTTAAGAATCGGGATGGAACCAAGAACTCACACTTTTGAAGGTGCGAGGTGACGGTTCCAGTCTGAAACCCGAACTCGACAAACAAAAGAAAACAAGGCTTGGAAGGAAAAAGACAACTCCTAAAGCCAAAACAAAAACACCAAAGACAAAAAACAACAAGGGGGACCCATTTTGACCAAAAGGAAAATGGGGTGGTTATGCAAGGCATAACATGTACCCCTTCACACAACACCAATTGGATATACACAACTTAAACAAATGGTGTCTCAACAGATAAAACTCTTACACATAATATTGGGAATTTGATATATTTGAACATACCACACTCTTAAACTCCCATAACTCAATTAAAACTTGGTGTAACAAAGCAACACAATAAACAATAAAAGAAACTTAAGATTTCATGATTTAATTTCTTCCTAGGTCTTGGACAAATTATTTTGCTTGATCGATGCCTTATCCATTACAAAGTCAAGAATTGTGCAATCTTCTTTTAATAACTTAAACACAAATCCAGGGGTTTACTAGACACTATCATTTTATAACAATGTAACCCACTATTGTTCAACAATGCAATTCTCTCACAGATCCTTAATGAATCATAATATTTTTAACATTTAATTGAAAGCAATTAATCTATTCTTTGAATAGAAGCAATCAACAAAACACTCATCACATCAAATGTGTAATGGAGAATCTCAAAACCTTTGATTTTATTGATTCAAAAAACATAGTATACAAAGGAGACACGGGCATTGAAGTATGCAATTCATATATGCCTCAATTAGATTGTATGATGTTATTATAAACAAAATATTACAATTCTCTTCTTTGAAACTCTAAGACTCACTAAAACTCAACTAGCCTATCCAAAATTACAATTCCCAAGATCCACAAAACAAGGCTCAAAATTCCCCTTGATAGAACAAGGGAGAAAACAAGCTTAGAGCCTTGGGACAAGTGTCACATTTTCATTTGACATTCTCTTCATGTGAAAAAAACAAAGAAGGCACAACTACCTCATAAAAGACAAAACACTTTAAGCTCGGAGGTAGAGAGGTTATTGAAACTGCTAGAAGAACTTGAAATTGATGTTGAACTTGCTAATTAAGTTATTCATTATATTGCTCCAACCATGAGTTATATGTATCTTGTGAGGGCCATTTAAAATTTGTTACCTTCTACACCTTATTATTATGGACATTATACTTGGCATTCATAATTGCCCTAGTTTCTTTGATGAAGTTGTCCAAACTAGATTCTAGCTTTATTAATTCATCAATAGAATTATTCAATAGGGCCAAGTCTAGTTTTCCACCAATGCAAATGGATGCACACATTGTTGGGATGACATTCCCAAACTCACTCTTCCAAACCTCAAGAGGTTTGGTTATTCCAAAGTTATCCAAGATGTTGGGCATTACCCTTGCCTCCAATGTTTCAAACATTTTCAACTTGTTCTTCAATTGCAAATCCAATCTAGACCAGAAAATTGAAATTTCTCCCATCAATCCAATAATCTCATTTGTTTTTGCAATCTCCTTGGGAACATTGTTATCAAATTTGGCCAACTTAAAAACTTCTGCTATTGAGGCCATTATGGGGAACCGCATACTTAGTGTTGCTTGCAAGGCTACTAGCTGTTGTGTATGTTTAATAAAAGCATTTTTCAAATTGTTGTATCCACCCCATGCATCTTCTAATCTGTGCAAAATATTTGACAATCTATGGCCAAGTATATCATCAATTATATATGTAGCCATTTTGTGTGCTTCCTCCTTGGTTGCTTTTTCTGATTCCTTGCTTTGTTTAAGTTACTCCTTTAATTCCCTTATTCTTAAAGAAGGAGTTTCTCGATCCTGGGATGAGAACTCACCTAATTCTGATTGTGGAGTAGGAGCATCTATACTTTGTGGAGGTAGTAGCTAAGATACCACTTCATTATATTCTAGAAGCAATTTGATATGAGCCTCCTACAATATTATAATTTTCTTGCATTTTCTTAGTTGCTACTTCACTGAACAAGGTTTTGCTAACCACTAGGGATGTGACCTGAGGAGTAGTATCGGTTAATCTTTTCACAATTAAATTTCCAGATAACTCATTGACATCCACTTGAGGCTTATTATTATTATTCTGAGTGACTGACCAAATAGCCAAGGTTTCATATTTAGTATTGAAACCTGATCCAAAATACAAATATTCAACTTGCTCATAAGATGTTAGAATCTCAACTCCAAACTCATGTCTCCTTATTGTATCTAGTGCAATAGCAAAGGAAATGTCCCAATTGGGCAATAACAAGCATCCATTGTCTTTAACAATATGTCTGTCCTCATTAGGGGAGATGGTTTTCAATTTGAAGTCCACCTTTTCCATGACTTATTTTGTTATTTTCTTCATTTCTTCTTCAATAGCTTCTCCCTATCTTTTACTTAATTTACAATAAATACAACTAACTTACTTTTATTAGGAAGTCCCCAAATTCCTTGAATTTCACAAAGTTATCATCAGACATAAATTGGTTGCAAGCCAAAGCTTTGACATCATTGATCACATCATGCCCACTCCTTAAATCAATCAACATTTTGTTTTGGGGTGGGTCCTCTAATGGGGCTCTTTCGGGAGAAGGAAAATTTTGGTTCACTTCATCAATATCAAGCATGTTCTCAGCCACATCTTCAACTCAAATAGAGTTATCCACCAAAGGTTGCACGCCACTTGGTCTAATTTGAGGTGCCATTGGATGTACACTTGAAGCTCTAGGCACTGCCTCTTGTTGAACAAGTTGTTCAACCTCTTCCTCTCTTGGCCTTTCCTCAACAACTACAAGCCTCAACATTGGCATGGGTGCACTAGCCACAATATTGTCATAATTGTCCATAATATTTTGGAGCCTTCTAAATGGATCCTTAAGCTCAACAAACTCTCCTTGATATGATGGGTTGGCCTTTTTCCTCTTTTCTTCCACCTAGTGGATTTTTTCCCATTTTTCCTTCATCACCATCACTTCAGCCGTAGTGCAATTTCTTATCTCATCCTCTATTATGTTAAATTTGTGATAATTATTTGACCTTTTGACATCCAATTTGATTTGGTCAATGTAGTGCTTTGGATCACAATTTCTAAGGATGTCCACCTTCATTCTACAAGCTTGTAACAAAGAAGGCAACACATCCAATCCTTCTTTGGAAATGACTTCAAAATCTGAAAAGTACATAGTGGATGGTATATGAGAGCCCTTCTTGCTAGCTCTCAAATGAAACTTATCAATCTCATTTAATTGCCATATGATTTCCAAAAAATAAATCCTATCTGGCACAAATTTAGGGAGGATGTATGGTTGGACAGGGGATCCATAATTCCTAATAACAATGGTATGTGAATGCAAATACCAATCACCCCAATTATGACCAAGTTCTTTCTTAGGATCCCTTTCCTTAGGCCTCAAGAATCTTATCACTCTATTTGAAAACCTTTGGGTATATGGGAACCCCAAATTTCTAAGGACTACTTGTACAAACAATTTTTCAAAAGCAACATAGTTGGTTGAATGGCAATGCATGTCCCATATATGTGTCCATGTTTGGACAAGCATTTGGATTCCCTCATCATTTAACATTCTCAACTTCACAGAATCACTTTGAATGCTTCTTCCACCATGCAAAATCAAATGACAAAGTAGAGAGTACCATCTAAAATGGATTGAAAAAATCCTTATTTGATATGGCCTTTAATTGCAAATGCATTCCCTTAGCAATGTAAGAATGCATAGTCAAAGCCTCTATTTAAGTCCTTTTGTTGCACATCAGCAACAAGCACCATCATATATATAGGCATCTAGACTTTACAATCTTCAACTAGGACCTAGCACAAAGCACAATAGGTGTTGACAAAATGGTCTTCAAAGATGTCATAGTTAAATGGTTCAATTTCATCCTTTGCAAATTTGACTATCCTTCAGTCTCAGTCTCCCCTTCT